>KK499778.1:2499349-2510271 GCA_000688715.1 Glossina pallidipes
TGTGTGTGTGTGTGTGTGTGTGTGTGTGTGTGTGTGTGTGTGTGTGTGTGTGTGTGTGTGTGTTTCGAGTGTGTGCATCTGTATCTCTCTCTCTCTCTCTCTCACACACTCTCTCTCTCTCTCTCTCTCTCTCTCTCTGTGTCGGTGTGCATGTGTATGCGTTCATTGTTGTCTATTGAACTAATTCTATTGTTGAAATCAATTTAAACCAATTGACTGACACTCTTATAATATTTATAATAATTATTTTTTATTTCTATTGTGGTCTATTCTGCAAGTTGTTTCTTTTTTTTTATATTTTTTTTTACTTCGTATGGTAGATTGATCATGTTAAAAGGATAATCATCGAACGTTATCAATAATTCAGCTTTCAAGAATATTTAAATCTAAACTAATATAACATTCACTATATTTGAATAATCGGGCGAAATTATAATTAAAAAAAAGACAAACAGGAACTGTGTTTTATATAACATTTGCATCGGTACAGTACGTATATACGCATTCCGAACAATGCACAATGCATTCTGAATTGTCGTGAGACTCTTAGTCCACTTAATCTGCTGCTGGTTCATAGTACTTTTGCAATCCTTTATTAATAAAAACGTAGATAGGAATATCATTGAATTCATTGGACTTAGTCTATATACTACAGCTTTATATAATTAAAAGTATAAATGCAAAATGCTTGAAAAACTGAAATTTCAAATTCTTTTTCGTTATTTACTTACTGACCGATACGATAGTATTTTGGAGCATAAATTTGACACACAAGTCATGGGGGTCAGGGGTCAGGCAAGTGATTATATATTACATTAATGCAATACAATTTCAATAACTATACATATAATCAAAGTAAAGATGCAAACACTGTCAAGTCAACCTATAACTAGTCTTTCAGGCGATAATTATTTCATTAATTTACATGATCAAGCCGCCGCTTACTTTCTATTTAGCACATTTATATGAAATACATTCGCATCGCATTAGATATTGATTACATATTATATATACATTCTAGTACATCCACTTAACGGGTGCCTTCACCAAATTCGCGCCGAAATAGATGAGAATAAAGTGAAGGTTCCAAGAGAATTTCGAAATGAAACTCTTTCGGTCCTTTCTATAAACTCTGAATACAAATTTTACTTAAAGTGAATGTTTATACACATACTTGCATGTATGTGATTAACTAGGAAAAGGAAATGTGCAAAATTTCTGATTATACCCACCACCACCGCTTAAAGATACACATACATACTTATTTCGATTTGTAAGATTAAAAAATTTGCGATAGTCATGGGAATGAGATGACGACTAAACTTCCCTAGTCCCTGATGCCCCTGAATGTGTGCGATTTGGGCCATATATCCTTGAATTAATGCTAAAGATCAAGGATTGTCAGTCATTGCTCGCTCGGTAACATCAGAAAGTGAATTAAGCTCGAAGGGGAAACGGATCAAATCCACGAATAAAAAGAAAAATATCCGCCTTAGGTGGTAGATTGGCAAAATTCGCCGATAGGCGAATATAGTTGTTTCGCTTGTGTTCCATTTGGAAGTCTAATAATATATGTCGGAATTCCTATAAATCCCTAAACCTTTTCCTAGTGAGAGAAATTGAAATTTCATTTATTTTAATTACGTTTTATCTATTTATATATTTATTTACGTTTTATTTATATGTGTTATACATTTTTTTAATTATTTATATTATTATTTATTTATTGGATTTTATAGATATTTTAATAACTTTTTTACTTTTGTATGTTTAATTATTTCATACAGTTTTTTATTTATGTTATTTATTTAACTTTTGTTTATATTATTTTTTGTTTTTTGTGTATTTACTTGCTTAATTTATTTATTTCTTTTATTTATTTTTTATATTTATATTTACTGATGTATTTATATATTTATTAATTTTTCTTTTTTTGTCAATTTACTTTTTTAATTTACTTTCTTTAATTATTTATTCTTTATTTTGGGTAATAATTTATCTAATTTTGATTTATTTATATATTTAAATGTACCATTTATTTAGTTTTTTTTTTTTCATGTTTTTCACCATTAATTTTTTTATTTATTGATTTGTTGATATATGTTTATTTTTTTTAATTTTTATTTATTTATCTATTTTATATATTTATTTATTTATTTTATCTTATTACTTATTTTATTTATTTCCTCTTTATTAATATATTCCTTTATTTATTCTTTCTTTTTTGATTAGTTTACTTATTTATATTATTTTATTTAATTATTTTTTCTTTATACTTAATTTTTATTTATTTATTTTATTTATTCATTTATTATTACCCAACTCAAAAATAAGAATTTACTAAATATGCTTTTAATACCGAACTACAAGCTTTAAAGATGCTCGAAATCGACGTAGTGCCGTCTAGTTGATTACTTAAATTTATCAATAGAATTAGTTTGGAAGGATTTTTTTTCGATTTTTTTCAAAATATTTTCATTAATAACACGCCACCCACATCAAGTAACAAACAGCCAAGAAACTTGAGAACTATCTTCAAAAGATATTTGAACAGACAATGGGAAAATTATTTAAATTAGTTTGCTTATCAACAAAAACAAAACAAACGCGAAGTGTATCTAAGATTCGTCGTAAGATGCAATTTCTTCATTTATTTATTTATTTAGCTTTCGTTCATTTTACTTTGTTTTATTTTATATCTCTATTGTTATAGTTATTATTATTTTTATTATAGGAGTTTTGAAGAATATATTTTCAAACGAACTGATTGAACCCTCAAGGCCTTTCATTTTAATTAATTAGAAGAGAAACAGATGTTAATTGCAAATTTATATTAACTTCTCCGGGACATGAGCACATTTATATCGATAAAATGAAATTGAAATGAAAGCATACTATTGTTGTCTTCTTCTTACGAGTCAGTCAAGGAGTGAGAAGATAAAATTTCTATTCTCTGCAACATTTTCCCGTTTGTTATATAATTATTATAATTATTATACTTATTTAAGCTAATCGTTGTAGTGTATATGGTTTAGATTGTGCTTCTCTTATCATATATATCAATTTTAGTGTTAATTTTTGTTGTTGTTGCATGTTTATATTATATATATTATTGATATATATATATATGTATATATATATATCAATGTATATAGTATTGGTATGTATGTACGCATGTATATATATGAGCATATTTATATGCGTATGTATGTATACATGTATGTATATGTGTGTGTTTATTTATGTATGTATGTATGTATGTATGTATGTATGTATGTATGTATGTATGTATGTATGTATATGTGTGTGTTTATTTATTTATGTATGTATGTATGTATATATGTATATATGTATGTATGTATGTATGTACGTATGTATGCCTACTATATAATTATTTTATATTATTAATCATAAGTGTATTTATTTGGTACGATGTTACACTTATATACTGTTATTGTGCAGATTCCAGTGGGGAGTTTGTTTGACACAAATACATATATAAAGTACACATTCAATTGATTTATATTTATGTATATAGAGAAGTGTAACAAAATAAATTTTGCACATGTTGTACGATTTAGGCATTTGACTCTTTAAGATTTTGCAAACGTGCCAATTGATTTGAATCCAATTCCTCAGGTATACTGGCACGACCACCTACTACCTGCTTCGGTGCCTGAACATTTTCTTCTTTATTTTCACTGTCATTCGCGTAATTTTCCGTGGAACCCCCAGCAAACGCATCTTCAAAATTTACTTCAAAATTCGCTTCGAAGGCATCCGCATTCGCATTGGTATCGGGTAGAGTTGCTGCTGTTGCAGCCGCATTCTCGTTAAAGGGATCTTGAGCCTCTTTTAAACTTGGGATATCAGAGGTATCAAGATCCTGATCAGATAATGACTGGGAATCGTCTGGATAGGGCGAGGGCGAAGTTAAGGTTACAGTAACAGTACAAGCCTCTATGGCTTTCCTACCTTCAATTTCTTTATCAATCGATTTATCGATTTTCTTCATATCGCAATTGTCCGTATCTTCTTCGCTAGCAACCGTTTTCTTCACTGTGGCAGTTTTTACAGATGCTATGGCTGCTTCCTTCTCCTGAGTGCCATTACAATCCTTTTCTTCGTCTAGCGGAGGGAAAGATTTACCTGAACCGTCTTCAACCAATGGGGTTGCAGCGGTAACAACTATTTGTGCCATACCTAAATTCAAAGAATCCTTAGTCTTACTCGCGGCAACAGAGGTAACACTTAAAGTCGTCGGTGCCCGCATAGCTGGCGGCTGGCTACCAGCATCTTCCGCATCGTACTACAAAAATAAGAATTAATAAAAATTTTATCTAATAAATTCCGTATATAAAAAAGGAAAAAATCAATTTCATTAATAGGTTTACACCGGCTTTACCTCATCTCCTGGCTCTTGCACCAGCACTGTGAGCATTAAATAAAAAGAATTTAATTATTTTTCCCAATTCATTGTTTATCTTCTTATAAAAAAAAATGAAAAAAAAACTCTTCTTAAATAGTTCCGAAAAAACACATATATCTACACTAAGTTTTTTCTACATTTTAAGAAACTTTATAAAAATACGTGCTTTTTCTTACAAAGAAACCGAAAAGGAACTCGTGCCTGGTGTTACAATTCCAAATATTTTAGAAACTTGTTAGGGTTTTTAATATTTCATATCCGAAAAGAATAAATAACACAAAGATAGGAAACTAAAGGACGAACAAAGGGAGAAACAACACAACAACTCAGTTATCCATCATGGGCTTACTTCGCAAACAAACTGATAATTGCATACGAAATCTACCGCTATATTCCGTCAGTGTGCATAAACAACTTTTTTTTACATAATAATTTTTAATTAATAAGAAGGCGAAGTACGATAAGTTTTTATGCTAAGAAGAGAAAGACTTTTTCTCGTAATCACTAAGCATCATTAAGCTCGATACATGCAATTCAACGACATTTCACAGCGCATTTAAGACATCTGAAATCTAAAATTTCAGATACTTTGCAACACAGATTGTCTCTAGCTCCCCTTTTCGTTAACATAAAACCTCACTTTCCCTTCAAATCATCTCTAGTAATTTGATGAAACGGACTATAGCACCTTCCCTCCAAATAGTCTTTAGTAACTTCATTAGACGGACTGTAGCACCTTCCCTCCAAATAGTCTCTAGTAATTTCATTAGAAGGCCTATGACACCTTCCGTTCAAACAATGTCTAGTAATTTCATTAGAAGGAGTATAGCACGTTCCCTCCAAGTAGTCTTTAGTAACTTCATTAGATGGACTGTAGCAGCTTCCCTCCAAATAGTCTCTAGTAATTTCATTAGAAGGCCTATGACACCTTCCGTTCAAATAATGCCTAGTAATTTCATTAGAAGGAGTATAGCATCTCACCTTCAGATAGCCTCTAGTAAATTTATTACCCCACAACTAACCGTGCTAGAAGGACCATAGCTAAGCTAATCTTTTTAATAAGTAAAGCAGTTTCCGTCATGAATATCTTTTCTTATTTACTCGCGTTATGCTGTGGTGTTGTTTTGGCTTTTAGAAACAACAGGTGTCACGAAACTGAAATCCGTTCCCAATTGTTTTAGTGCCCAAAGTAATGTTAAAGGCTTTGTAGTCTAACTTTAAGCTCCACGGGAGTCAGTAGCCCACTCACAATGGAATCCGAATAAACGCACCATTAAAGTCCGCTGAAAGGTGCATAGAAACAGCATTGATTACTGCAACTCGCTTGTGGAAACCTAGGTGGAAGCATAACAAACCCCTATTGAACGCAGCAGTTAATCAATGTGTGAACCCTGACTGCTTGGGTACGCCCCTTCGGGGAGTATTCGGGGTGGCTGTGGTTTTCACATTCCCTTCCCATTGTCCTTCATAATAATCAAGCAGGGCATAAGTGATAACCATATTTTTTCTTTCTTATTCCTGGAATCACGCTTGCTTGTCGCATCAACTTCCCCCCCCCCCCCGTTCTTTATTTATCCATATTCAGTACTTTGCTAACAAGATTTGATAAGTTTTATTAATTACATGTCATATGTCAGGTTCGGACGCGCGAGAATGGTATGCAAGTCATTAAAGTAGTTACAAAGAATTCAATAAATCGCCAAAGCGAAGTGTCCTTTCATATTAGAGGGTAACCTGATTGGTCTTGCTTTCACTGTAAATAGTACTGTAAGAAGTAAAACGGACTTACAACTTCTGGGAAATGTCATTCGAAAGATGTCGTTAACGATCGCCTTAAAATATTTGTATTAAATAAGTGAACTATTTGCTAAAGAAATGTAAATAAGTGGGTACTTATCGTAACGCCTTCTTAGAAAAGACGACATTCATTCGGAACATATGGAAAAAGGAAAAAATTAATTAGGCGAGAAGGAGAGAGAAACGGTATATTTCGCTAATATACTCTCCCGTAAATAAATTGTTAAAAGAAATTTATCAACGAGAGCGACAAGAGAGAAACCCAAAATTTAGTTTACTTCTCTCTCTCTCTCTCTCTCTTTCCCAAAAAAAATTCAATTAACTACAAAAATATATAACAGAATTGTGGCAAATTAAGTAAAACATCAAATAGAAATAAAAATAAAAGAAAAGTGTGTTAGAGGAAATTACCCTTTTTCGCAGTTGATTTTTTCAGTGCTTGAATGGAAATAAGAAGTAATAAGCTCAGAAGAGTGCGCAGAGAAATACATAAAGGAGAAAATTAAACAAATACATATATAAAGCAACATCGGTGGTAGGTGATACGCTTGAAAAATGAGATCGCAAAATTGTTTGCTCTTTTTTTTTATTGTTTTTAATTGAAATTAAACAGTACAACTGGAGGAATGCCCGGTGCCGGGAGATTTACGCTTAAGCAAGCTTAACTGCAACGAAAAAGCAAAAAAAAAAGAAAGAAAACCATACAAAAGGCCATACAAGCGACAGACGTCGTGTAACAAGCAGGATACACACACATTTATGTACTTCAAGAAATATACACAACACCAAAAGCAATAAAATCGAGCCAAGAGACATTTTTAAGGACTATTGCTGGAGAGAAAAAGAAAAAACAACAACAAAATATGAAATGAAATAAATTAGAGAGTTATTGATTGGAGAGGTTTTCTTTTTCTTCGTTTAAGTATCTCCGGAGAGTTTGGCACTTATTTGCGCGTACACACTCAATACAGTATAGATGGTAAGGTATGGGGAAGCGATGGCTTTTCATTTTACCTCTAGAGTTATATGGAAGAAGCAGGTATATTCAAATTCGTATATATATACTTATATAAAAAGAATACAATTTAAGAGAAACGAAATTACACCATTTTTAAAGAAACGGAGAGAGATTTATAATGTATCACATTTAGAAGAAAAAAAAACAAAAACAAAAACAAAAACAAAAACAAAAACAAAGAGAAACGAAAACATTTGAAAATGAAAATTGATAAACATGACAGAGTTTAATTCTATAGGATGTCTGTAGTGATGTGGAGAAAGAATATATGCATAAAAAAATTTACATTAAAGAATTGTAAAAGAATCTTAGAATCACCTGGCGGCGGCATGCTAGGAGCAGAGCCGTTCGGTATATAGCCACTGTCGTCATCTAAAACGTTAAGAAAATTCAATTTGATTAAATTTGAAGTCCGCTCGAAGATTCTTATCCCATTTAACTTACCTGCGGTGTCTTGAGATCCAAACATGTCTTCGGTTAATTCGTGAGCATATTCGGGTGGTAGAGCCGGAGCTGGTGGCAATGCAATACTGGGCGCAGCAGTAGGCGGCGGTGAGGCTTCAACGCCTTCGGACAAAGGTTCACCATTTTCGTCGCACTCCTCTACCACCAGTGACGGAAAGTTACCGAATTTACCATCTAATTCACCCTCCCACCATCCATCATCTACCCCGTGAGCTGTTTTAGTTACAATCTTAATTATTTGACCTTCCTCAAAGGTCAGTTCATCCTCAGCGGTAGCATCATAATCATACAAGGCAATACAATATAGTACATCCAATTTCTTCTTTTGTGGAGCCATGATTACAGAAACTTGATCCGGCGATTGCATCGAGTCCACAGTTTGATCTTCATTGTCAACAGTGTAATCGACGGACGAGAAGGAGATTTGTGAACGCAATTGATTGGCAGATGTACCATTGACAACGGCATCCTGTTCGATATCCAAATAATTGTGTGGCACATAACCCTCCTCACCACGATAATTGCGGGCGCGCAACCAACCGTCACCATCCCCTTCGCCAATAACCTCTAGTTGTTCGTTTTCCACGATCGTTAACTCATCGGGATTTTGCGCCTAAGAATAAAAAAAAATCAAAAAAAAAAACAATTCAACTCTCTTCTATGTCTTTCTTAGCTCTCTATTCTTGCACTTACCGTGTAACTATACAGAGCGGTACATTTGAATATGACCTCTTTAGGTTCCGGCGCAATTGGTTGCTCATCCTTCTCTTCTTCCTCCTCTTCGCCCCAATTAACTTCGGTAGGGTCTTCCCAGCCACCGGTTGTCGCTGCCGACATCATTGGCATTGCCGCTGTCGTCTCCGGGACTTGTTCCTCGACTTCTATTTGAGTATTGAAAATCAATATGTAAAAGGAAAGCATTAAAATATTTACGCCACGCACCTTCTTCACTGTCACTAAATGTTCGATCACGCGTCAGCTGTGTCTCCTCTGGAGATTTACCGGGAGCCTGAGTGGTTGCATTACCCGCATCTTCTTTATCACTATCGTAAAATGAATCAGAGCTGGGATTTTCCTAAAGCAGATAATACAAGTTTTTTTAACTCCTTCCTTACTCTCTGTCTTTCGAATTGCACTTACCCCTTGCCCTGACGCATCCGTGCGCATAGATATAGAACTGGCAGACCGTGTCAGCTCTTGAGCTCCAATAATTTCAGCTTCTTGAACCCATTCGTCCACATTTATGCCGCCCTCACGCAGGCATTGCAGACAAGCTTCCGCTTTAGCTTTTTCCGTTTCTGATCGTCGTATCATATCGCGAAACTCTTCAATTTTCGTATCTAAATCGGGCCCGTTAGGATCGTTGGGATCCGAACGTTGACCGGAATCTCTGAGTGAAACACAAATTGCTAACTTTTTAGCATTCTCCCTTACGGATAGATTCTCTTTGACCACACGTCCTGCCAAATTTTTCGCTTCCTTCGTTAAGGTTTCCACGGCAGATTCATGTTCGGTGGTGACTTTACGGACCGGATCATTGTCGCAAGGCTCAAATTCGTATTGTATGTGCTGCTTAAGAACTGGATAAAATAAATAACAGCACTGCAAATTATATTCGCGCGTTAACTGTTGAGCCTGATCCCGTATCTTTCCAAAAGAGTTTTGAGTAGCTGAGCAAGTAAGCAGTTCGGTACGCCCCATTAGGGTTAGATATTCGGCCACTCTCTCAAACACGTAATTCTCCATCGTGGTCATGGTCGTTTGCAGATCAACGGTGAAATAACGATTCTGATGCGCATTACCTGCCGCTAAGCTAAGTATATAATCGTTACGCGCGCCCGTCGACTTTTCCTCCAGCAACTCTTTACGGGACGTTACACGTGCACTATTCTTTTGTAAAGACGTTATAGACTGAAAAAAGGAGCCCTTTTTCTTTTTCAGCTTCTCCTCAATATCACGAGCCTTATCGCGCACGTCATGGGCGCAATGTTCCTCATCGAAATATTGCTTTTTCGCTTTATCCAAATCGCCAATACTCAAATGCAATTCCTTTTGCACATTCACAATCTGCGATAGGGCCTTCTTAGCTATGGCCACCTTATAGTCGCGCAACACTTTCGCCTCATCGGCTATTTGTTGTTGAAACACTTCGATTGCAGCCAGACGGGCTCGCGCTAATTTCTCATTCTCCTCGAGGACCGTACGCCAAACGCTCCACATATTCCTAAAAGATAATTGTAAAGCAATTTGAGCAAAAATGATCGTTAGCTAACATTGAACAACAATTAATTACCCAAAGCCAAGCTACGATTTAAAATAATTTCATAATGGCTTCAGGTCGCTTACCATCTCTCCTCCATGCCCTCCATTTTAATATCGGGTATATTCGGGATTTTCTTGTTAAGATATTGCGATGAGATTTTCAGCAATGCCTCGCTATACGATTTCTCGATGGCCGATCGCTTGATCGTGAATTGCCGTACGTCCTCGAGCAAATCGCACTCATGTTGATTTTTCAACTGCAGCTTGGCTACTTGTTCGGTATGTAAGTTTTTTAGGAATTTCACATAGTTACCCTAAATTGATGAAACGAAAGGCACGAAAAATATTCATAAATGTAGCGATCGCATGGACATGGACATGGACGGTATTCCTCACTTCCGGGTTAGGAAATGGGAACTTCTTAAAATTAATTTGACGCAATTTGGAAACGGAAAATTTTGTAAAAAGCACTAGAAAGCAGTTTAGCCAGTAGATCTTACCTTACGCGGTGGAGGCTGCATTTTTTGTTTAATTATGAATACAATCAAAATTTTCTATTTTGCTTTTGTTTTTTTTTTCTTTTTTTTTAATTTTTGTTTTTACTTTTTCACTCACGAGAGTGGGTAAAGACAGACAGGCAAGCAGACACACGCACCCACCCGCTTACTATAATTGATAATTTTTATCTACGCTCGAACTTTAGAAAGTAATGTAAATAATGTGTTAATGTATGTAAATATATCTACACATGTATATATCTATACTATATATATCTAAAGTATATATGGAAATATATACTTATATATATATATATGTATATACTTATATATATATATATATATATATATATATATATATATATATGTATGTATGTATTTATATATATAAATATATGATATATACGTGCATGATATATGTGTAAACTATGTAGGTGTGAATGTACGTTTTATT
>KK499779.1:0-83779 GCA_000688715.1 Glossina pallidipes
GACTTGGCCCTCCAGTATAGATCATTATACGCGAGACTTGCTACCTGTACAGCTCCGCTTTACCACAATCGCAACATTAGGCTTAGTATTTTATCGACGGAGCAGTACAAATTTTGTGATATATTCTGAGGGTGACTTGTTTTCTTATCTTCCTGCTGGCTACCAAAACTGTTCTTGTGTTCTGCGGAGCTAAAGAAAGTTCTTCGGTCATGTGTCATGCTTTAATATCATTCGTGACTCGTGATTCGATAACAGTCACTAAGTCAGCATAACATTGAACTCTTATCTGTGGCGGATATAAAATGTATCTCAAAACTTTTTGGGAAGTTCCGCCGAAACTCTCTGCATCCTGCGACAGCAATAAAGTGATAATTGAAGATTGCAAAAATTTCTAATTATATCTACTGCATGAGCAGAGTAAGTCATACAAATAAATTCTCTTCCGCTCTCATTAATATGACTCATCCACGATTCATCACCCAGATGAGAAATGAGAATTAGACCCAACGTGGTGTCTAGGAAAGCTAAGCTCACGCAATCAGTGAAAGAGATTGAAATAAATAAATGAATAAAATTAGAAAAATTTTCACCATTTCGTTTAGATCAAATGATTAAACATATTTCGAATAGTTGTGCACGCTATTGGCTGGAATATTAAAAACTTTATAATTTATGTCATAAGGCGAACGCGTGTTCTCTCTCTTTCTCTCTCTCTCTCTGTCTCGGTTTAATTTCTAATTTGAACTTATTGCTCCGCGCCACAGCTTCTAATAATTATATTCATGCACACGTACATGTACACGCACACGCAGACACTTCCCTATGGATCCATATGGGCACAAATCACATGCTCACCTTTAATCCTTTAATATCTTTTTCACTCGTAGTATGTTTGTAGTTTTAAATTGTCCGCCATTAGCTTTGAATATTATTGAGTCCACAATTGCTCGTAAATAATGCGATAATAATAATATTCTAGTTTTTTTTTTTTTTTTCATTTTTCGAGCAAAACATACGATATAGATAAACGCCTCCGCACACTGCTTATTAGCTGTATAGGAAAAGCATACTGTTCAGCCAACCATCCCCTTTTGTGTATTGATTTGTGTTCGTTGCTTATTTGCATTTAGCTGGTGACCACACGTTTGTAGCCTATTTTCGTTGTTTTGGTTTTCGGTTCATCATGTTTGAGGTCTACGCGCTCATACAAGCGTACAGAAGTCTGGAGTGAAACATGTTACTCTGATATGTTATTATTCTACTAATGACCGCATGACGATTTATTTACGCGATTACTTAATAATATATGTGAAAGGGAGGCGCGCTAATAAATATTTAGAAACAATAAAATTAAATTTGAATTATTCTTTTTTTCCTCTTTTTCTTTTTTTTTCGTGTTGTTGTATACCCCTGATGATAAAATGCTTTTTAAAAAGTGTGTAGAGAAGGTTTTTCATTCTGTTAAGTATACGAGTGATTTGCGCCAAAGAAAATATCCTTGAATGATATTGAAATGTGTTCTTCAGCTTTAACCGAGAGAAAAAAGAGCGTTGTTCCCCGACAAGTATAACCTTACGCTAAATCCTTTTTGCCAATCAGATTTTTCCTTTTACCATAAGATAGATATTAAAAAATTTCAACTTAAATCTTCACATTTTAGATTGATTTGGAATAATATAGAACAGCTTAGAACAATCCACTATTCATGCATTTTTGCCCGATAGTTCGTTTTCAAAAGACATCTAAAACCATTGGATACCTAGAGTACGATTGATACCTTAGGCTTTTATGTCAGGTTTGTCATCCGCTACTACGTGCACGAAGTTATAAATAGTTGCTACAAAGTCCATTGTCTTCTTTAGTTGACTTACGATCCAGCCGCAAGAGAAAGAAATCTGGAGATATATCGACAAAATTCATTTTGAAAATGATTTTTTTACAAAATCCTGAATCCTGTTTCTTTCTTTCTGTATTCAAAAAGAAAACGATTGCACCGCGCATAAATCGCTAAAATTGTCTGTTGACTTTTACTTATATCAAAATACCTTCAAATATAATTTCGTCTATCTGGCCTAGTTCTCGAGATACCGATCACATATCCCTATTTCTACTAAAAGGGATCATGTGGAATTGCCACAGTCACAAAATAGAGATAAGAAGTTGAGATGTTGCACAGCCAATCATTGACCGATCGAAGATCCAAAGAATCCAAGATCAAAAAACGGTTTTGATGTGTCCGCACAAACGCCTGCCATGAATTGCAAACCAAGACGACCTCGAGAGAGTACTGACAAATTTTTTCTTATTTTTCACTTCCGTGCCTATAACTTTCAACTCGGAAGATTTCGCTAGAAATATATACAAGCATAACAATGGTAGTTGCAGTGTTAAGGGAGGAAACGATTGTATCATTTTTTAAAAAATCCATTTTTTATGGTGGCTCAAATGACTCCTCAAATAGTCAAAAATAATCTCAAAAAGATGACTGTGGGCGTAGTTGGATTCTAAATGATCCAAAAGATTGAAAAATCGAGTTTTTTATTCGAATACTCATTAATCGCACAAAGAGCAACACTTTTATATCATAACCTAACGCCGTCGCTTTCATTTTTACTAGACATAGCTATATAGATGAACAGTACGTGCCCTATGGTCCTTTACATTGCCTACTGCACTCTGCCCACTGGTTCTTTAAAGAAAAACATTTTTTTCAACGCCTGAATGTATGCATACAATAACATCGTCGAGAATGTTATTAGTCCGTTATATCGTCACTTCCCTCCAAAAAAAAAAAAAATTGTCAAAAACAAACGCTTTCCTTAAGACTGTGGCAGTGGTTTGCCCCTTAAGTGATTGTAAAGTTCCCTTCCATTTTTGATGGTTTTCCAAGTTGTCTATCATTCGCATACGTGACTACGCCTATGTTCCTATTTAATCTGTGATAACGAATTCAAACCAAATTTTTTGAGCTCGACTTTCAGAAGTAGTGTAGAAGTGAAAGAAGAGAAATGCGAATTTTGACAGAAGGACATTGTCCATTAATTCAAGATACTATTATTGGATGCTGTAGTCTGGATAAGAGAAATAGAAATGCTTCTAATGTCCTGGCGGTGGTGATAAGAACTCGATTGCCTTAAATTTATGATGCTGATCACACAAGCTCTGTGAATTGAAGGAATCTCTTTTAAATAATTTAATGAATGTATTTTTAATTACCTCAAATATTTACTTAATTTTATTACGATAGATGGACACTACTGACAACCACAAAAACAAATAAACGCAGATTATTTTTTGAACATAATAAAACGCCGCACATTTTTTCTCAATGAAAGCAAAAAATTATTATGACACCCACTTAACTTGGAGAAAAGAGAACAGAAAAGCTGAGCAAAGCAGTGCAAGGCCAAGTGTTTATGAATAGAGTAGGGGCGCGTTAAAGTGTTCCTAAAACAAAGCATAAAGTATTAACATAGGAGCAGCGGATCAGTATTCCTGTCTAACTCAACCGAGCTACCAGCCGACCGATTGAAAATTTAAAAAAAAAATCGTGCCGTCAACGATAATGTAAGTAGTAGAATAGTAGTAGTAGCAGCAGTAACAACAACAACAAAAGCGTTGGACGGTTGGCGAAATTATGATTATGACAAAACATGAATTTGTGGACGCTCTGTCATAAAAAGTCCAAACGACAACAAGCGGCAGACCTATATATATATATATATATATACATACTTACTTATGCTGCCACATATATATATACAGTTACACATACATATGTGTACAAACACGTATAAATATAAATGAGTGTGTCAGTATTTACTTATACACTGGGATATGGGAGTAAGAGAATTATGGTGAAGCCACAGCTTTAATCGAATTACATGTAAATGAAGAGGCAAATTTATGAAAGCGCGAATAAAAAACATTTTTTTCATATACAAAACTACGAACATCACTATCGCCAGGATATACAACACACACAATAGCAAGCAGCAGGCGCAATATCTACTATGTTTTCCAATAAAGTTGTGCCTGTGTTGTATTCTTTGTTGTAGCTGCACTGGTTATCACCAGTGATGATGATGTTGTTGTTGATGATGACTACACGGCTGGTGATGGTGATGACGATGATGCTATAGCTGGTTTTTCTGTTAGTTATGTTTTGACCAGCTACACCGGCAGCGACAACAAATTATAAACAAAATGTTTTATAATAATTTTTTGTTTTTTTCTTTTTGTTTTTTTTTTTTATGTTTTTTGGTATTCATACCAATTCACTCACTTATCTCGTCCCACGTCTCAACGCCCAAACGAGCTGAAAGTGTAGTTCAGACGCGAACGAACTACCCACAAACAATAACTGTAGACAACATTGCCGAATAAAATTATAGGCGTCACCCCTTAAGCTCTACGGATCAACATGAAAAAATACTTGAAACTCTGGGCCGCGTATATTATGAGCAGGGATTTTGTCCTACAATGAAATTTGTTATTTATTTTTTTATCTTCTCTATGAAACACTACTTCTTTGCTGAGCTCGAGTCTGTTTAAATGATTTTATAAAATAGTTTTTTTTGTGTCTGTTTTTTGGAGGGTTTTTCAAATAGTTTTTAAGTTTTGTGATTGTTGTTGCACTTACTGTTGCTGTTGTTGCTGTTGTTGTTGTTGCTGTTACTATAGGCTTTATTTCCCAGGCATTCGAGTAATTTGCGAGAGTGAATTTATGTCAATTTTATTTATCACTTTAATTAATGGTCAATTTAAGCTAATTGATAGCCTTTGAAATTGCACATTGTCAACAAGGATAGCATACAACACGGAGGTGTTGCACTGGATCAACTAATTGAGCTCGTTAGCTGTTAGCATAATTGTGATAAGAGAGTATTTTTAATAATTGCTGACAATTTCAAGAATAACTTTATCTATTGTTTAATAATCGAAATAATTTAGTTCAAAAACAAGGATAATCGCTACTGCGCGCCATTAAATGCCCTATACAACCCTGCTGTTATTCGTATAACTACTTTTCAAAATAATGCGTTATATAGGAAGTGGACGAAAGAGTAGTTCAATCCGAACCATTTTCAATTAGTGCACGCTCTTGGGCGAAAGCAAGTCCGTGAACCCAAATTCATCAAAATATCGTAAAGATTATCGTCTGCGGGATGAGAACAGAGTCATTTTCTTAAATCGATTCAGAATCACTTTCGGTCAGTACAATAAAAGTTAAGTCTATGTTAAGCCTTTCTGGATGTTGCGTACGTCCGCACAAGTTTAATATACTCTTGTACCACTATTTAGGTGGAGCATATATTTCTAAGCTTTCTTCAAATATAATTGCGCGGTACTAACTAACGTAGACGGCCAGTAAATAATTTCAATATTTTTAAAATGTGTTGCTAGTTTCACCGCCCATAGGCGTGTAAATTAAACTTATTTTTTTCAGTTCAGATTTGTATTAGTCACACTGTGTTCGAAAATACCTTTTGCTCCGGTGCTGCCATTTTTTTGTTTTTATACTTTAAAAATATTAATTCGTTATATATTATTATTCCAATACTTTTCTTTTAAAAGAATTGTGAGAAAACTTCGTCTTTCTTTTTTTCATGACGAGAATGGAAGATTTTACACTTTGGGAAAAACAAGCAATTGTTTAATCTAACTGAGTACCTATCAGTTTTTAGCTCAGTACTCAGTTGATGCGCAGCCTAGAGGAACAACTTTTTTCGACAGCAAAAGTGATGGTTCCAGGTATTTTTGATATTAATTCCTTCAGTTCACAAGAAAGAAGCCTTGTAGTTATGTTTGTGACCTCGAAAAATCCGAACAGCTAAGTTGGCGCCAAACAATTTTTCCTTAGCCCTCAGTCTTCGCCAAACGAACAATTGAGTAGTCAGCGGTGCTGAAAGAGGCTGTAGTTGCATTTAAATGCGTTACTTGCAAGCGCTACACTAATCGCTACTGAGAAACTTTTAACGATCGAACGGACTCCCGATAGAATATTTAGAAAATAGTAGTGAACTTTTCAGATATCGGTTACTTTTTTATAGAATTAATGCTTGGATTCATAGCAATCGAACACAACGGCCAGGGTACAAAATCCCTCTCCGCTACGGAAAAACAATACCACAACGATGAACACAAAAAGCGCTTAATAATTTCGGATTATATTCAGCTGTGGCCGAATCATTTGCACACACACACACTACCTTCGTCTGAAAAAAAAACGGAAATAAAATGAAATTTCAATGCTCAATATTTTCAATTTTCATGGAAATTTCTCTTGAACATCTGTATCTGTTGTCGAGTGTAAATAATTAGAAAATTTTGTTTTTGAAAAGAAAAACAGTTTTGTGTTGTACTAGGAGTGTCCTCTTTGAGGTCGCTTTCGTCCACATTTAATGTTTAATAGCGTGCAAGATCTTCCAATATTTGTAATGTATCCCGTGTACAAGAAAGCACATGCAAAGCACATGTAATGTAGGAAATCTTCAGCTCGTCCGTCCACTCGCTTCTTTATTGTACGACAGATAGTGGTCGTGGGATGGTGGTTAGACGGATGTAATCAAAGGCGTTTGCCTTACGTAATGTGGGGAAGTGTTCAGCCCATCTCTTGTACGCGGTTACTCTTGCCTCGGCTCACTTTTGCAAAGACCCTATTTTAGAACAAAGTTTCGGGCAAACGATTCAAGGAATGACGACAAGGAGAATATTATAATTTCCATAGACTATATACACAGGCAGACAGACGGACGGAAGGGCATG
The DNA here is from genome assembly GCA_000688715.1 of Glossina pallidipes. NCBI lineage: Eukaryota > Metazoa > Arthropoda > Insecta > Diptera > Glossinidae > Glossina > Glossina pallidipes. Next base: position 6,769 of record KK499779.1, read on the forward strand.
CTTCGCTCAATTCACGATTTGATGATTCTTGGTGTTACAGGCGTTTTGATAAAATGAATACAGTCCAAGCGCTCGGTGGTAAACAAAAAAAAGAAGGTTAGTGATTTGTGTGCGTGTGAGAATTATTAAACATTTCCTTGTCACAATTTTTATGATTTAATGTCAATGATTTTCATAATTTATAAGCAAAAGTTTCGTATACGAAAAAGTCATTTGTAACGACATGATTTAAAACGAGGGATTAGCCAACGTTCGAATGATTTATAACATTTCATGTACAATTGAAGGCAAAACAAATGCGAATAGACCGACGAATCATTTTAACATGAAATGAACATTTCTACTGATTCTCTTTCGTCTTCACTTGGGAATAAATTAACATTCCACTGCAGAGCCATTAAGCTGCAAGAATAAATATTGTCACCTTCACCTCTTCAAGAAGAAAACGTTTATGAGAAGTCATAGCAATAGTGGAAAGAGTGAAATCAATTTTAATATACGAATAGATAGATTCATGGACGTGAAAACCAATCCATAGTCGATCCATCGAATAGCAATGCACCTATTGCGAGCTGTATACCAAAAGTATATATATGTGAAGAACTTACATGCAAGCTATGTGCATATGAAATTTGAATTTTCGTATAGAACACTTTGGCTTATTGTATGCAAATAACATAGAAATTTTATTTTGAAGCACTGCCCTTTTCCAGCTATAGGTTTTTTCAGCTGCCTGACGATTTGTGCCAAAAAAACTGTTGCTCTTTTGAGGCAAACCTGTCAGCGAGCCAGTTTCGTACATTTTCATAAGAATCGAAACCTTGCTCAGCAAGTGCTTGTCACACCATTGCTAGCAAGTGGTTATCAAAAGGACATCAGTTTAGTGGATAAACCGCATGGTTTTCCGCCTCACAATTGTGTTCTTTGTGCGTTTCGCTCTGTGGACAGATGGACGCATGTCGCATAATAAACGAACTTGCGCTGACTTTTGCGTCTTTCGTTTTTTGAACAGTGACCGGCCGAAATCGTTTAATTCTCGTTAGTAGCGTTTGGTATTAACCGTTTAATTACAAGAGTTGATAACCGACTACGTCCCTCTGGCCCCACCAAACATAAAATGTTGCTTTCTTGCCGAAACGATTCAGCTACGTAGTTGATGTAGATGGCACGCTTCGAATCACCCATGAGTTTTTACACTGGGCTTCTCAAAATGGTTCCACTTTTCATTTCTAGTCAGGATACGATACATAGAAGATTTTCTTTTGTATCATTCGGGTAAAGAAAAAATGTTGCCTGCGAATGCTCTTTATTTAGCTTTATTTAAAACTCGATATGTTTTTTGTTAGAAAAAATAATTTCGCGTTGCGATCTGGGCAACCTATGTTCCAAGCGATCTGTCCAAGTTGTGAAAAAAACGCGACATCAGACATGTATGGTCTTAGTTATCTGTTACTCAAATCCGCATTTCGTAGACCCGTTACGCACATATCTAGCCGCCTACGGCTATTGAGGTCGCAATCCTCTCACAGTCAAATAAACTTTTAACTTTTTATTAAATTTAAGTTCAGTTTGAAATTAAACTTCTTCAGGCCGGAGATTGAGATTCTGCACGACTATAGTCTTTTCATATATACTACCACAATAGGGTAATGATTATAATCCTGTATTCATTGATTCCTTTTGCAATAACTAGGTATCATATCTAACACGAGCTTGGGAGTCGATTCTCCAGTCTTTCTGCACTTTCAAAAGAAATTTTCCTTTTTACGCAAATGCTTCAAAAGGACATTTCCCTTGTTAAAAACAATGCAAATTGCGGGCGGAGGTTTGACAAGATAAAAGTAAAGTTCATTTGTTTACAACTTTGACGCTACCAGCAAAAAAAAACATATATATATATGGCCAATTACCGATGGCTTCACAAAAAGTTCGTTCCTTTTGATGGTGTCCCGCATTTATTAAGTTTAAAGCATGAATTGACTCAGCTTCATGAAGTTTTCTGAAATTTTATGCGCCGCCTAACGCTTGCAGATGTGAAGAGTAACAATCTGTAATATTTCCAAATTGATATCTTCATTTTTGCGATCGGGAGAATATCTATCACCACAGATGTTTAGACCTCTGCAGAATTTGAAAGAAACATGAGTTGGCCTAACAGCAAGAAGTGTTCTAATACTACTTTTTTCTAAAGAAAAAAATTTCTTTGTGTACACGAATTATTTTGTTCTAACACGATTTTATATTTATGAATTTCAGATATAATTCCCTTTTTCCAGCGTAGAAGTTATTTTTTATAAAATATTTAATGAATTAAAATGTGTAAGCGCGAAATAAATTAAGTGAACTTTAACAAGCACTTTTTAATATTGTTTACACCTAATTCTCTTTTTACACGACTTTTTTTACACGTATTTTTTGGGAACGTATCTATCGTGTAAAAAAAGAATTAGGTGTAACACCATAAGTTTATTTCATTTTTTCGCATGTTAAGGAGGAAGAACTTCACACCATTTTCTCACCGAAAGCGAAACGCAGAATTCCTAGTCCATGACTCCTATTAATCCAAATGTCTTCTAGTTTAGTCGATTACATTTCGCATTTTTTTAATGAAGCCGTTATCTCATCATTATAGATGTTCTGGATTGCCTGGGCTGAATCAGAAGATTTTACATTAATCTCATCTAAAATCAGCTCTATTCCATTAGGAGAGTTCTGTAAAAGAAATGGTAACCGGACAGAACAAGATCCTGACGGGGGAAGCCATTTACACGCACGCTTAATATTTTTATAATATATACGGGCTTTATGTTAGTGGTTATCTTTGGTAGGCTCTCCTTCAGAACGTCGCCGCTGAGCGAGCAACGAGGGAGCTACTGTAGTGTGTCAGAAGTTTCCTAAAAGAATCTTGATATGTTATTGAATAAGTGATATGCTCCAGTATATCAGAAGAATGAATTTTTTATACGGGTTTTAAATATCGTATGCGGGACATTAGTTGATATTATTAGAGTGCACTAAAGTCGAACTTCTTTCTTGTTTATATAAAAATTTGTAAAATATGGTAAAAAAAGTCAGAGTATATGGAAAAGTTCGAGCGAACCCGAGCTATCCGGTAAATACCGTTCTAGCGAAGAAATCAATATCAGTTTGCTTGCATAGTTCAGAAGGAATGGAAAACTTTTCAAAATTCATAAAAAAATTTACGTTTTCACTAACATTTGTATCAACAACCCGAACGCTGGCATTTGAAATTAAAACATTTTAATTTCAGTTTGAAGTAATTTTTTTCAATTATCGCTCTGGCTTTATTTCTTCTATCGCATACGTTGCGTTGAAACTGAAATTAATTCTTTATCAGCAACAATGTTTTTACCGCCTTGGAGATCGCAAATAAAAGTACTAGCCAGCAAAATATCGAAATCGAATACACGTACACGCACACATAAACAAAGAAACAAACAAATCAATCGAATTTGTTATGAATGCTGACTTGCTGACGACGCAAAGTTTATTGGCTTGTCGTTGCAATCACTGTTTAGGGAACAGTTTTGATTGAAGGAAGTTTGTAAGCACAAAGAAAGGCATTAAAATTAAAGCTTTGTTTCACCAATTGATGTTATTAATGCAACGCTTAAGTGGCTTGTCACACCAAACTGTAAAAAGTAAAAGAATACCACAATTCGACGGCGATTGTTCATGATGTTGCTGGTGTTGTTCTTATTGTCGTTGTTGTTGTTGTTGTTGTTGTTGTGATGGTGTGAGGTTGGTTTCTTTTTCGTTAAATCTTTGTCATCATCTCAATGCTTGACAACAATGTTTTCATTGTTTTGTATTATGTGTCGCCTTTTTTTTTTTAAGTTTGCATTTATTTATGGAGGGCATCAATATAAAAATGCAGATTTTATTGACTGGTCCCGTATAAATTACCCGACAATAAAGTTGTTATTTTATTCTGACATTTCTAAACGATTTCTGATTTTTTTGTGGATTTCCTTTGCCTTTGTACTCGCTTGATAGGAAGTGTATTAAATGACTGTAAGGCTTAGAAGCAAACATTCTAAATCATATAAATACCGTTGACCGTTGATTTGTGAGAACATTTCCATTAGCCAAGATGTGAAGAAAAAATTAACCTTTACATCAATTAAGTTATCACCTTAAAGTTCATTTTAAATCTTTTCATCTCCGATGATGTCAATCTATTACGTGAAGACATGTTTGGTATGCTTTTCGCACAAATCAAACCAGAGAGTGCTAAAAGAAATTTTGCACACCCAGATTTTTCTTAGAAAGCTAATCTTGAAGAAAAAGTATCATAAAAATTGATGTCTCAAAATATACAAAGAACCTGACTCACGTCAAATAGTGCTTACCATGGACATCCATTTATAAATGAGAGAACAAATTACATCTTCAACCGACATTATTGCCTTTGTTGCCCCTAATACTAACAAAAATGTTGTGGTTTTTCTTTCAATAAATACCTCTAGAGTGACGTAGTTCTGAATATATTCACTCCCTCCTTGGTAGATTTGTGAGAAAATTGGCGATGTTTTTGGAGAAGATAGGTTATCGAAATCATATAGTACATAGCAAATGATTTGGTCGCGTATGTTCTGCACATCCGCTTTCGGTTCAATTTTTCAACCAGACATCCCTGAAGTTTTGCAGAAGACTATCAATCAAAAGGAGGTTTCATAAAATACATTTACAATGTAAAAGACATTCATGCTTGAATTTTAGTGAAGAAACGACACGATCTTTTTTCTTGGTCTTTTCTTCTTATATTATTACGTACCGGGATCAGTACAGCCCAGCCCGACCGCGTGAAATCTCACAGAAGAACTCATACTCAGTACGTGCAATTCAGAGGCGGACATTGTTCAAAAATACTTTTCCACTTTCGTCACAAAATCCTTTGGAAAAATACAAGCCCTTCAAATCTGCGAAATCGAAAGTTAATTTTTACACTCTGTTTGCTTAATGTATAAGACGTAATATTATCCATAAAGGCGTCTCTTGGAATTCAAAAAAAGTTCATAAAATCAAGTCGATTTTGATTTAAAGTTGCGTTTGATTGTAACCCGATATAAATTGACGGATGACCCTCACCTAGGTAAATATGTCTCTCTCTCTCTCTAGACCAAGTAGAATTTGTGATACTCTAAAGTGAAATTTATCATGTAACAAACGTGGCTTAAACGGAATTTTTTAATGTGCACCACTAATTTGTGCTGAAGGAAAAATTTTTCATTAAATTTTGGTCGCTATATGTAGTCTCTCATTGTTTATGGGGGATGACGGTATATAAACATATCATACCCAAATATGTTAAACCAGGATATTTCATTATATAAATTATGCATCTACTGTACACAAATGTTGTTTCAAATGATAATGAAACTCCCGTTCATGAAATGTAGAAGGCCGGAGTTAATAGAGTACGATGTATGCGTACCCCGTTTTATGTGTCTATGGCTTTTTGTCAATATTGAACAAGACTTTGGTAGGATCTTCGAACTTGGTCGGGGGTTTTAGGAAGGAAAAATATGACAGATAACCTTTAGAATTTAACGCCTACGTACGTTTTGAGGAACTCCAATAGAAGAGATATTTAGTTTTACAGATTTATATGCGAACAATAACTTGCGTCTCTGAGCGTCTAAGATAATCATACACTACTTAGAGAGCCTGTACCAAAACTCGAGTACCAGATGTGAGAGATTGCGTACAGGACAAGACGAGATCTGCTTAAGGACCGAGAAAGAAGTAGCCGCGATAATTCTTTAGGGGTAAAGATAGCCACCACAATACTCTCTGAAGGGCCGTAACCAGCAATTGATTAGCTGGGCATCCTAGGTCCGCGTTCTCCGTACTTTAGACTACAATGGTTCTGTTTAGTCAGCATTACGTAACATTTTAGTCGCTCTTGTATTCAGATTATCCTTTCTCCCATTGATTTTATCTGCAAGGAGCAGATATTGACACAGCAATGCCAACCACCCAATCACAACGCTATTTCTCTTACACCCACAACAAGCCACTCACCTATGAGAAATCTTAGATCTTCGTAGCAAGTGATTGCTTAGAAAAGGAGTCTGCAAGCAGGCGACCTACGATACTCTAGATGGCTTCTTCGTGGGGATCCCCTGTCGTCAAGAATAATAAGTTTAAAAAAGAACGCTCCGTGGTTATAACTGCAAAGATATTAAAATATGTAATATTTTAATTTTAGTTTCCTTTGTTGTGTACACCGTATAACTGAATTCTAATACTTTTTATTCTTTGCATTATAATGATTGCCTTAGTAAATATGTAAATATTCTATATAATTCTATTCTATGTAAATATTCTATATAATTCTATAATAAAACTAAACTTCATTTTTATTAAAAGATTGAGCTGATGACAATGAGAAGGATAAATGGGAGAGTAACCTACCTACCTGCAATTATAGACAGGGAGACAGACAGAAAGAAAGACAGGCAGAGAGGCAGACACGGCTAACTAATACGTTGAGGACTACTAATGTGTATTTCTATATGTTGCAAATACTTGCATCTACGTCTCAACTTAAAGAGCCGACGAGGGGTATCAGAGATTCGGCCTAAGGTAATATATATGTCCTTGTTCTTTTCGCTTTACAAAAACCAAAGATTTAATACAAACAATTTAAGGTGGAGGTGAAATGATTGTAAATTCATATTTTTGTAAAACGTCACTCAAGCATTTTATGGCAGCTTTTATGATGCTTGCAATGTACATAAGACAATACGAGTGACAGGCTGATTTTAAACATTTTTATGGCATTTTTTCCATTTCGCTTCTCTTCCATTGAATTGCATGACAATTTATGAACATCTTATTTAGTATGTTTTTTATTATTATTGTTGTTGCTGTTGTTCTTGTTGTTACTGTTGTTGTTGATGTGCTTGGCAATATTAAAATTCTATATTAATTAAAATGATAATAAAACCGAAAACTAAAATCGCGTATACTTAAAAATATACCAAAAAGAAGCCTCACTAATACGTTTGACATCTTCGCGAAATAAAAAAAAATATATATATATAAACAAATAAAAGATGGAACCAGTCATTGCGATGAGTTGTAGAGTAATGTGTGTGTTAAACATCATTGACTCTTGAAACTTGTATTAATAAATACTCTTGATAAATGTTAATTTTTCGCCATAAATCAATCAAACAAATTACAAATAAAACAAAATCATCAATAATAAATATGAACAACTTTAATATCATCCGCATTCATTGATAGCAAGCAGCGATAAATGCCCACAATCGCAGTATTATAACAATAAAATTTTTATATCTATAATTGAAACGAGAGCAAATGCTTGTGTTCTCACAACGTTTGTAACAGTCAGAAATGGATGGATGCAAATCCTACTGATGCGCAGGGCACCTGGTTGGCGCTAAATTCTTGACCGGTTTATTTACGTTCGTGGGGATTTCCATCCCTCGATTGGTTGGTGTTGAGACTATCGAACGCTAAAAGTTTGACATCAAAATCCATCGCTTGAGATGTATTTAAAAGCGTGAGCAAGGCTGACTGAGCAAGTTTAAGCAAATGGCATGAGGAGCCCACTAGTGTGTAAGATACCAGACATTCCCGCCAAACAATGTTCAGCCTATCGTATCTATTTTTTACCGGTATATCGCAGACAATCTCGAATGACTGTGCGACGTACTTAAGAGTAGCAAACAAGACAATTATCTAAGACAATTATCTTTGAATTTAATCGAGCGCCTGAAGTGTTGGGCATCAAAGCGTCGCCCTAAAGCGAATAGAGTTTTCTTTATTGTCTTGTTAATTCAAATCAAAAACAGGTCAATAAATAATGATGGGAGATCGAGCTTGTAGATTTTTTTCTGCTTTTAATTTAAAAAGTTGAAAAAATGATATTTACATAAAAATGCTATAAAAAATTAATTCACCCAATTGATCATAATGCAAAAATCTATATTTCAAACATCATCGCCTCGATAAACCGTTCGAAGAATAGTATAAAGCAAATCTCTACAGCATAAATTGCTGATGACATCTGAATATCTTTTCCACGTATTATATATTAAATTGTATTAATAGTGATGGACACTAAAAGACAAAGGCTTTAGATCGTATTATTTTAACTCATGCCGACTGTTATATTAAGTAACCAGTTTTTGATATAAACTTAAACGGTATTCGCAAGATACACAAAATAGAAAACTTTTATGTATTTGTTACGGCTACCTGTCAAGGCGTACATCAAATTTGTCTAATATTTCTCGCAAGTATATGACTTTACTAAAGCGAGATGATCAAATGTGTGTTTGCAGAAGTGATTGGCATACAATGCATGCTGTAAAAAGGAAGTTAAAAACAATCTCAAGGGGCTATTACGCGAGAAGAGAAGAATAGCTTAACTTTTCACGATCAATAGAATGATAAATGATGATAAATGTCCTCTTCTGTTACAGTTCTTTATAAACAGTCGCTAATCAAAGACTTTAGCATTTTTGGCGTTTCAGTAAAGAATTTGTTATACCTTACACCACGTGCGATACAAGGGTATATTAAGTTTGTACGGATATATGCTACACCCAGGCGGACGTGAAATATACCAAACGAAATAGAATCATTTTCTGAACTACCTTCCTGATCGATCTAAGCTTGTCTGTCTGTCCGATTTGTTTTTTTTTTAATGATATTTTGATGAAATTTAGTTCGGATCGGACCACTTTTTCGAGTGCCCCTCATAATGATTAGAGGGTGATATGCAGTACGCAAAGGAGGGGTGTTTTTACTTGCTTCTCTTTATTAACACATAGTTGAACCGATCGATGGAGAGGACTGTTAATGAACTTATCCGTTAAGCTACTCTTCTTTTCTTTGCAAATATTCTCACGCAATAGTGCAACTTAAGTGTCATTTAAAGACAAAGCCGAAAACGAAAAATTAATAACCCGCGTTCCAAATTTTTGTAATATATCTTCACTCCGTAAGTGAAACTTGGCTAAAAGACTATATTTCTGATTCGACTGTTTGTTTACTAGAGTACACTTTATGTAGAAATAACTGACCAGTGTTTAGAGGTGAAGGAGTTGCCTTTGGCATTTCTTTCAAACCTTATTTGCTGGCCGTGTTTCAAGTTGTGGAGGAAGGGGTCCGTGAATCTCTTTTCGTCGAACTCAGTCTCCATAATAATAATATGCTTATCGGTGTAGTCTATTTGCCCAGAGGTTTTCGGAAGAACGCACAGTGACCTGCTTCTCATGCACCCCCATTTGGTAATCACAGGCGCTTTATTTCAACCTGGTAAATACCCGGAAATGATCTCTGTTGCAGACATAATTGCTTGCCGACACATTTTAACATTCAGCGCCATTCAGCAACATTCTACCTCACCTATCGATTACTTTCTTATAAGTGAGAATCTGCCATCTGTATAATACGATCAAGCTAGTGGCCCCGGTATTTCACATCTTTCGTTAATTTCATTGTCGCTTTCTGCCCGTTAAAGCTGAACACGACTTCAAAAAGCCTAACATTAATGCAATCATTGCTTATTTACGAGGAATTAATTTTAGCCCAAAATATTTTTCAAATTGCGTGGAAATAGCGAATAAGATCCATTCCGAAATAGCGTTCGTCCTTTTCAAATAAGGCGATTAGCATTCTTCTCTTCCTCCACAAAATTACAGAAAACATCATTAAGGAACGACTTGATTCGTACTTGAATAAAAGTAATACCCTGCATGTTGCCTGCATGTTGTTCAGTGTTTGGTCACGACGTAGCATCTCAAAAATTTTATTTTCCATTTCATTAGAAATAAAATTAAAAATGGGATGAGCAGTGTTCTTATGTCTCTTGACGTACCATACAAGAAGCTCATTGACAAATAGTATGAAAAATTCAAGCTTTCTTAAAGTGCTTGCAAGTGCGGCAAATAATAGTTCGTTTATTCACCGCTTAGTTTCGATGATTCGTAGAGATGCGTAGTACACATATAAGCGAACACTTTTATCGTGTGCCTATTATATGAGCAACGTCAAAAAACCGAAAAATCAGACGTGTTATCAGTTGATATGGCACTGGCACTGTAGACGTGACCTTTGATCGATTTGGCCCATTTTCAATACCCTCCTCCCAATCTCCGTAGAAAACCTTCCAACTTGGAGCCGAAGGCTTTGCTTTTGCAAATGGGGGCGTATTTACCACAGACATTACTTAGATGGACAGACGTTTACGCTTAAACGGATTCAGAATCGTATATCTACCACGAATGTATATACTGTGTAGGTTCTCTGAAGCTCTCTTCTGGATTCTGCAAAAGTTTTGAAAAGCTCCCTTCCTTCCTTCTGTAGTGGCAACGAAAATTATTGCTCATTTGGCGGTTTCACCTGCTTGATCGGTTCTGTGTACGAGCCGAATAAAAGCTTTTTCCTCCCTTTAAATGAATGTAACGCAGGAAATAAATCATGTGTACCTTCGGTCTAATTAATGTCATATTTTTCATAAAATTTATCTGTTCGGTATTGCAGGTTACACGAGCAACCCCGAAGCGAAATGTACTCTCAATATCATTCCTAAAGTAATATCATTCTGCCAATGGTTGATTGAGATTCCACCAATCTGCCAGGGGTCTGATTTGGTCGAAATATACTAAAATCGCACCTTCGATCATTGTTTCGACGTTTTTAGTTCATTACGCCACATCTTTCTTTCTGGTCTTTTTTCAAGAAAAAACTAAACATTTATGCTATGACTGTTTGCGGATTACCTGAAGCTACAACTGCTTACGGACTAAATTCAACTTTTACTCGGACATTATTTACGTGCAATTCTATGTTTCATTTCTGGTAGATGATGTGTTTTGATGTTGACGATTTCTTTATATAACTTGACGTGTACACTATATGATCCGTTCTTTTTTCTTGAAAAGATTTGCATGTGTTCGTTGTTTTCTTCACAAAAGTCGTTACATTAAATTTTATTGTAATGAGTTTTTTCTTTCTTGCATCGAAGCATTTTAATATTATTGCAAAAACAAGAAAATAAAATACCAAGAAAGTGTATACAGCCATATAACCTATAGCATGCATATATACATACACATGCACTACGTAAACTACATCAGTATATTGTATTTTTCTATGTGTACACAAACAATAATATTAAAGAAAAAAGCCAAAAAGGAGCACATTAGCCCCCTTAGAGGAAGCGTTTGCGAGCATACGTAACTTCGCTTTCCCCGCTTAGTGCACCTTTCAACTTAGCTCTGAAAACGTAAAAATAAAATTCACATTCATAAACTGAATCTTTTCGAAGACTCAGTCAAGTTTTAGATATATGTACGTGTTTGCGTTGAAGCCAATTTTGTTCGAGACCTTGTAAAACAACCCTTAGGCGCAGAGGTTGAATGTTCCTTTGTGTGTAGCAGATTTTTTTGATGAAATTTCTTTTCGAAATGTTGCTGTTACTGCTTTGGCAAATGCTCCATTGTGACTGACATTAAATTGATTTGCTAGCTCGAGACATGACTGACGTATCAGAATGAGCAAAATATTAAGAAAAAAAAAGTAAGAGAAGTAAAAAAAGAAAAAAATAATAATAATAAATTAACCTGCGTAGCAGAAGCTATCTCTTTTTGAATGGCTGCCAGTTACAGTCAGTCAAGCAATATTTAATGGTGGAAATCAAAATTCTAGTCACACGTTCGTTCATTTCATTAGAGTCGAAAACAAAACTAACAACTTTGTTGATGAGAATTCTCTGAGTAACGAGAATGCCTTAAGCAAACGCACTTAAGATGAATCTAAATGTCTGCTAACTAGTCTTAACTAAGCTCGAGCAATGAAGTATTAACAAAACCATTCTGAGCTTATTTGTGCCTATTACGAGACGCTTTTAGGAAAGGAGCTTCAGAGGCAACCTTACAGTTGCATTGAATATAGAGCGAAGTTTGAGTAGTTACCGTAGTAGTAGTGGCGTCTGGTGGTTCATATACACATGAGTGGATAATTTGCTCAACTGACGCATAGATGGTGTCGGTAACCTAAAAAGCATTTTTAGACCGATGCTTGCCAAAATTTCAATTTATATTGGGTTAGGAGTTACAATTAAATTGTCTGTTTTGTTATGTAACCAATCACTCGGGAATGTCTCGCGTTTGTGTAATACGGTGACGATCGAAAGAAGCGAGGAAAGAGATGCGTGCACAATCGGTAGGTGTTATGTCTTTACCGACTGAGCGAGCATTTACTGTCACTTTAACGCATTGACATTTGAACCCGCGAACGCGATTCTTACCTATCCGGCTGTTATTAGCGGACTTATTATTGTTATTATTAGCGGACTGTTATCTGTTTGCACATCACAAGAGTACAGTCCCGGGAAACAGATTTAGATCGAATTGGCAACATCTTTGCGAAAACTGTAGGTTATTTTGGGGGGTCTTTACGTGCTATAAATTTAGTGTCGAAATATTGAAGAAGCATTGAAGCGAAACAAATGGTAGCCGGATGGACTTACATTATGCGGTTAATGAATCGAAACTTCACAATCAAACTCTATTCTGTTTGTTTGTTAAGGATGTTCATTTAAGCATTGGCATTAATGGAAGATGCTTTTCAATTGATCGTTTCTGGTCGCTTTATCGCAACAATTACTCGATTTCAACTCTTCGATGTTCAAAAACGCAGCACAAAGTCATTTCTTTCAATGAAAAGTCTCCATCACCTACGGGAAAACCAGTTGCAACAGGTTGGAAGCACTCAACTGGGAGGCGCTAGCCCACGCATCTTACTTATCAGATCCGAGTATTTCGATTACTACTTGCTTATGCAAATGGGGAGAACAGTTGTCTCGGTGGGCGATTAGCGGTAAAAGGAAAGATCTTCAAAGGCGTGCTATCCTCAAATTGCTTGAAAAATGGTAAAAACTGTAGCTAGTGGTAGAGGGCAGTTTGCGGAAACCAGCTTTTAACGTTCTTCTGAAATTAACGCGCTTCTTCTTCTTCTTCTTATAAAATAAGAAGGATCCACCTGTGATACTTCTGGATCTATGTATAGTTTATGTAAACTAAAATAAACAGATTCAGAATATGGTTTTCGTTCCATCAGTGTATTAATGTATTCCCTGTTTTGAGCAGCCCCACAGAGACTCAACAACCTTTTTTTATATACTGGAATGTTTAATTGGGACTATTCCTGAGTACAAAGTCAAAAAAACTAAAATGAGAGACCACGTTAGTTTCTCTTTCGACTAGTGATCGATCAGATGGCCACAATAACCCCCTTGAATGCGTTGCATATGCAGATTGAATTCTTAGCGGATCCAATTAGCGAAAATATTTTCAATAATTTGTAAATACAAATCGAGCATTGTCGCCTATAAATTCACGATTTTAAAAATTTCTTTATAGAAAATAAGACAGACAATTATTTAAAACAAGATGCGATTGACAGGCCTGGGTTTTAAATCAAGCGGATTTTCCCCCAAAGAGGCAACCGCGTTGAAGGCTGCTGTTTTATAAATAAAACGGTAAAATGGTATTTGTCGATATAATATACATACAACTAATAGTTCATTCTAAGCGATTGCAAGTGATCAGGCATACACTGAAATGGGAATCCGGTGGTGTAACGACAAGAGATAGCAATATTCAACATTAGTTCGGACTATTATATAATAGTTAACGTTGGGATTAAACGATTTCTATTTTTAAATTTAATAGAAAAAAATTGAGAAATAGTGACCCAACAACAACAAATATTTAAATTGAATCGTTATCAATATTTGAACAAAGTCGTTGTATGTAGTGCAATGAAACGTAATCAATTTTTTATAAACATTTATTTTCTGTTTTGTGCCTGCCATTCACGAGATGTATTAAATTCTTCCTTTCGTTGCAAAATGGGAAAACATATGTTGAGCCTAAAATTGTTTCGTTACTTACCTCTCTTTTGTCTAAGATTTTGGATATGAAAGGATTTTGAGCAGACTACAACAAGTCAGATTTCTTGAAGCAAGAGTAAAGAAGAAGAAAGACTAAAGTCTCAAGTTCGTTTTGGTCTCAAAATGGCGCTCGGATTAAGTTATTCTTACGTGTTGTTAGCTTTTCTTAATACACAAATAGCTGAACCGGGCAGACCCAGTGTTGCCTATTTTATATATCGATATAAAGCGAGAGCCAATATGGAAAGAAAATGTGAAGCAATGAATTCAGCTTACTTTGAATGTGATTTCGATTGGCAAAGCCAATGAAGCTCACATCGATGAATTGATCGCATTTTCTCTTTCTTCTGGATGCAACCGCCGTACCAGTAACATTGTGCATCAGAACAAGTGATGAGGCATACCCAGGCCTAATTTTTATAAAAAATTTTCCGAAGAGAAACATTTTAATCTTTACAGCTTAACTTTGATGAACTCGCACTTGAACCACTTTTTTATGATGTTTTCAGCTAAGAAATTCAATGACCAAGCAATACTGTGGGTTCTTGGACAAAGCGCTCGATTTCAAAAAAAGAACTCTTTCCTAAATAACAATCCGTGTGAGCGGCCTAACAGGCGAACGACCTCGACTAACAACTCAATAGTCTTGGATTCAAATCTCAATAAAACGGACATATTTTGATCCTAGTGTTTAAAGACTTTAGTCTTAGCATATAAATTTTCTGGCTGAATTGATTATCGTAATAATAATAAATAATCTTAGCGAGAGAGTGGAATATTTTGTAGATATTCGAAAATCGTTTGTTTTTACATTAGCATTTAGCTTGCTCTCCACTGTTTATGCCTATTACAATATTCAAGGTATTGGTCTGTTATAGGGCTTGATTTCGATTATTTTCAAAGGACAAAAGTTTTTAGGTGGAAAAGTAACCGCCAAATTTCCAAATTCTATATTGATTTTTTTTTAAACACGAAATGCTATCGTAACCATGCGCAAGCAAGTCGAGGACGAATCTTATTAGAAAAAATGAAGGTATAGTGCATTGTTGTGTAGAACAATCATCAATAACAACCGTAAGACATTCTGGGTAGATCAATAGTATGTAATTTGTTTTAAGAGCACTTTAATATCTTTGCTAAATTCCTTTAAGAAATTTCAATCACCTATTCGATTTAACTTGATTGTAATTTTAAGCAATGATTTCACTTCTTTTCTATTACAGAGTTTTCATAGAGTTCTACAAATATTAACCTAATGTTTTTAAGAGGTTTCAGATCAACAGTTTCGATACCTTCTAAATTAAAAAGTAGTTGTCTCTTCTGAGCCTATTGCAGTCACTCATCAACACTTTGAACTTAAGTCGTCACTATCCCCTAAAAGTAAACCTTACGTATTTTACTTTCGCTCTCAATTTTTGTTTCGATGATTGTTCCAAAACAAGACTATAAATGAAGGAACGCATCGAGAGGACATGTAAGCTGCTTCATGCGCATCTCTTTTGGTGTCGCAAGTAAAACAACATATCTAGTATACCATCTTGCTTTGGAGGTGATTAGATATATAATACAATAATCAATTTTCGCACCCTGTTCAATGAATGCTTTTCCGGTTCGTGTGTCTTTTAGTCAAATGCGTCCACTTCTATAATACTACTACCGCACTATAATAATACTGAAAATAAACCAGTATAGTATTCACTGAGTGTGAATAGGGTGTCAACTACTACCATTAGTTGCGTCTGAATTGATGCCTATTTACCCACTAAAATCGGTTCACAAGTCGATGGGATGGATGGAAACATTCTCTTCTGTTATGTGAATAAAACGATTTGAAAATCCCATCAAAGATGGTCAATTTAAATTGGAATGTATTATTATTGCATTGCAATATATAAACAAGTATTATTGTGCATATGTATGGGTGTACATATATTGAGATGAACATGTGCTTATCATAGAACAAAAAAAGAGGAAAAAATTTATATGACAACCATAAGTTCTTTACTAAAACAACTCATGCGTTTCATTGTCATTCTGTCAACTCAATATAGCCTTCACACACATACACACACTCCCTCAAACCATTTAGATTTCTTTAGCAATTCGGTTTATTGCTTTCTTAGCGCAAGTTTTATGTAGCTCTTCAGTCTAACTCTTGAAACTTTCATTCTATAAATTTTTGACTCGAAAATATAATTTTAATGTCGACTTGAAGTGAAAGCAAGACGGGAGAAGCGAAATGAAACAAAACAAGAGAAAAGAAAAGCAGAAAATATTCTTTTGATTTGATTTATAACTTCACTTAAAAATCTATTTAAAAAGTATTTTGCTGTTTTCATAGCTGCTAAGCAACAAACAAAAAAAAAAAAAGAATAAAATAAAATAAAATATGAAATAAAAGAAAAGAGTAAAAAGAGAAAAATCGCAAAAGACAAATGGTTGCTAGCAATCCATACTCATATCCTTAGTTTTGGCTTTGTTTTTCATTCTTAATGTTGGGTGAGTGGGCTTGCATACGACATAAAACAGTATCCGCTGCTAGAGTATTGAAAAACAATGGCAAGATTTTAGTTATAAAGCCAAAAATTTGTATGAATTATGAATCGAAAGAACATAGTGGCGCATCTCTACTGCAAGTTTTGCAGAGAGAATGTTTAAAATATTTTGCTGCAATCAATTTTGGAAAAAAAAGTATTATAACAAATTTTCGTCGAATGAGGTTATGATTAAGGCGATGACAGCAGCGTAGCATTACGGAACACATGATAATTCCGCTCTAAAGAAAGCGTATTTTAAATTGAAGCAAATTTTCGATAGTCGTTTAAACGAAGAAGGGGAATGCTACGATTTAAGACGAACACCTTCTCACATACGTAATTAATGTGATATTTGATTGGAAACAGGGAATAAGTTAAAAAGGTAATATGTGAGCGAATAAAATACCAATATTTTCGTGCCTTGACTTAAAAGGCACACCAACCAATTACGAACGACACCATTTGCAACGTGACCATATCTTTCCTTTTACACATTTACAAAAATGGATCGTATTGTATTTTTGGGGTAAGTTGCAGATAATATACTGACTAAGAGCCCAGATTCAAAGCCATGGGCCAATCACCTATGGCATCATAAGGTTATGATCACCTTGGAAGGCTCACGAAGAAGAACATTCCCTGAAAAAAAACATCTAATCCTACTGCTCGATGTTTATATGGAAAACATGTTTAATGGAGAGAGTAAAATAAAAGCTAACGTAAACTCAGATAAACGCAAAGTTATTGTTAAAAGAGATTTGGAAGTTGATAACAACTTGTACAAAGTAATGCAAAACTAGTAGTGTCGGTGAGGAAACCGTGAAAAATTCAATCTGCAATCTGCTATTTACTTGCTTGCTTGCTTGCTTTTTACATCAGAATGGATGGAAAAGGGTTATTAGATCGAAAAGACCTTGGTTCTTAGGGGAAATCCAAAAATTTTGAACTGCCCAAGGTCGTATGCCAGCAAAATTCAGATTGAATACACGGGTTGTAATCGATATATAAGCAGTAGGCAAAAGCATAAAGTAATCCTTGAATAAAGCACTACATGGCGAACTAGGGTCACGTTGGTAAGGAAGCATCGAACCGTTGATTAGTAAACGGCAGCCTATTTTTAAAAGCAGAAGGGTTTATGAACGTCGTAAAGAACAAGATAAGAGGTAATCATAAATGTGTCTACAGTGCGTGATGATACTTATAGATATTAATGCCAAGCCACAGAAACTATATACGATACTTTGCGACAGAGCATATAACATAAACATAAACACGATACTATGTGAAAGATAGTTGGTTTAGCTCTTTTCACGCTATAATACAAACATTGCAGTCGGGGAAGGCTTTCCATTGGATGCTTTACAGCACTTTACTTTCAAAGTGGAGAGTTGGATATGATTATATGATTAAAAATAAAAAACGTGACATTCTGAAAAGCCGTATCTTCGAAGGGATTCCAAGTTTGAACTGACGTCTTGCTCATTTAGTATACTCAATTTTTTTGTTCCTTTCTGGGACAATAAGAATCTCATCTTAAGTTGTTCGGTATCAGTGTGAAGCACTTTTAAATATAAGTAAATAAAAAAGTTGCTTGCCATACCAACCGTGCCTATACATTAATGTTTTTCCCCTCAGAAATCAATATTTGACTTAAGACTTGCACAGTACACCTTACTTGACAATATCAAGAGTTCACTGTCGGCAAAAAGTCTCACTGTCAACGTAAGTCCACTTGGCATATTTAAGATATGTGCATCTCAACCTAGAGCTATATTGCTGGAGCTTTTATAATTTTAGCTCCAACAGAAAATTTTGAAAGGGCCTTAAAAAAATCATTGTAGTGACAAAGGTTTTTAATCAAGGAACTTATCGTTAAAGCAAGACCTTTAAATAGAAATTTTTTAATTTTTCCATCTATTAATACCTACGCAAGACAGTAAGTTGTATTTTGCAGAATCAGCGAGTATCAACTATCGAAATTTTAAAACTTGGTTTAGATCATAGGAGTAGTCGTTAGCTGTCATTTCCTGCGTCTTCCCTCCTTATCTATGTGAACTTGTAGAAAATGTGAAATTTGTTGCCGTTAGTGTGGATACATTCGTAATCAAAATTTATTTTTAATTTGTCTCTTTCACCCCCCTAGACAGAGATGTTAGCATCTGTACTAATCACTTGGTCACTCATCACTTGGGCTTCAGCTGTAATTTATTTTGAAAAGTCCATTATTCATTAATTTATAGCAGACTTGTCAGTATTGTAAAGAAAACGCATCATTAGATGGCATTTGTATAACATTCTACTCAAATTTAGTGCCATTTTTTGTTCCGATCACCAAAGGATGAGGGGCGTATTCATGTTGTCAAACCGTTGGCAACGCCCAGAAAGAAACTTTAAGAGATCTCACAAAGTATATATATTATTCTGAGCCGATTTAAGCATGTCTGGCTGTTCATCTGGCCCTCTGTCCACCTGTGTAATTTCTGTTTTACAAAGATTCTCCGGGCCTCAAAAGTGAAGCTATCGACTTTAAATTTGGCAGAAACAATGGAAGTTTTTGCTCGTAAGTGGGTATTGAAAATGGCCCAAAATGGTGGATGGCGCGCCTAAAATACCATGTAAACTGAGAGCACATCCACTTTTCGAAACAAAAAAACAGATGTTTTGCTTAAGCATGTCCGTCTGTGCGTCTGGCCGTATGTTAGTCCGTGCCAAACCAAACCATACCAAAGTGTGTATTATCTGTGGTACACATTCTCCCGTTCGCAAAAAAGAAGATACCGCATACAATTTTCAAAAACAGTTAGAAAATGGCGCAACCAGGTCAAAGAACTATAACGTCAATAAATTTATACAATCAAGACTGAGAACATCTCTGCTTTCTGTGTCTTTTGCTTGTTGCTCGTCATCTACAACAGATACACGATATAAATTTCCACAACAGTATTCTGGGCCGCGTCCACCGAATCTTATACTTAAGTTTATATATTATAGGATAATGGTGATGGGTGTAAAAAATTCGATCGCAACTGAATATAATTTTACTACTTGTTCTATTTCACTTTTTGATGCTTTCATATTTTCTTGGACTTTTTGGTACCGATCGCGATATCCAATAGAGCTAATCGATGTATACATAAAGCATTTGATTGGATTGCTTCAATATAATTACATTTCCGACCGTTATGGTGGAACGTTAGATACGTTTTCAAATTTTTCCGAAATGTAAATGGTATTAAAACGTTCTCTACCCCTCAGTTTACTCGGGGGTTCTTATTATTCAACACTTACCTTATCTTTCCACGGAAGGCAAGATGGCTTCCTGGAAAAAAAAGTTTTTTTCATATTTACTTTTTTTATTTTTGTTAGTTGACTCATGATATCGCGACAAAACTAAGTTTTCCTGGAAGCGTTTAATGTTCTGTAAGATAGATCTACAATGGGCTTATTTCTCCGAGACTTTTTATAACGTGGTTTGCATATTGCATTTTATCAGTAGCTGTACGTCATGCGCTGTATCGTAGTTCGTACGAGTGGCTTAGCCTTTTGGCTTTGTGACTATAATATAAGAAGAATTCACTTTGGTCATACTGTTGCAGCAAATTGCAATTTGTTCCTAGGAAACTTGCTCCTCCAATTTACAATTATGGACGAAATCTTAGAGTTAAAGATGCACTTTGCAAACGCCAAAAAAGTTTTCGGTATTCGAAGAGCCGTACTCAGAATGCCCAACTCTATGTACGTATTGAAAGTACTTGGTCCATAAAATATTTCACTTTTTTTCTCAAGATAGCGAATCATCTCCTGTTGATTTGTGAATTCCATACGAACAAGAAGAAGAGCAGATTTCACTTTATTAAAATGATTGTCATTCCTCTTTGGTCCTAGAGTTTACTACTTTTGGCCGATTTTTCTTAACTTGACGATAAGTGATAACTTAGGAAAGACGCAAATTTATAATTCTAAGGAAAGGTACAAACCTTGAAAAATGTGTTCTACTTTCACTTCAATGATTAACTTAGGCTCACATTCACATTGTGACCAACATCGCAGAGACATCGTAAGCCGTAAGGTATCTTTTTGTTTACCGTTTTCGTGGCTTACTAATCCTGTTTTGTAACAAAATTGGTATTGAAAAGCTTTATTGAGGCTATTGCTCCGAAATGAAAAATTTGACTCAAAATTAGTGGATAAGTATAAGGCTAGATTACGGCCTTTATTATTAGAGGATTGCCATCTATCTCTTATGGAACGGTCATGTTATTTATTTTAAGCATTTCAAATTTCCAACTTAAATTGGATGAAACATCGTATTTATAATGCCTCAATACGAATTTAGCACCGTACGCTCATCATCAATCTAACAAAACGTTACTCTGACAAATAAGTGAATACTTTGGTGTACTACCGCAATAACAACAACTACAAAGGCAACGGAAATATGGCACTGAAATCGAATGAAAATAGCAAAACATCGACATTGTTTGCATTGTTGTGAGTACATGAATAAACCTCACACATGTACGCATACTAAGGCAATAAGTCTGCTGCCACTATTAGCCGAGCAGTAGTGTAGTCAATGTAGTCAGTCTGCGTGCACATCCAAAATGGAAAATTGGTTTTAATTAAAATGAATTGAGTTGCAGGAAAACACACTCACACACACGCAGCACATATTTATAGGCCTACGCATTTTATTTTTTGTTTTGTTTTTCTTTTTGTTCTCTTTAAATCTGCTCCCATATATTTCAAGCTACACAGGCTGGATAGGTTTATACGTAAGTATGTGTGTTATGCTTTTTTACTTCCTCACTTCAAGAATCCTTTCAAAGATCGATAACAACGTCGGCAAGGATGGTAAACATAACCATATGGCTGCGTTGCACACAGACCACTCTGATTAAAATTTCGTTTCGTTCAACTATGGTCGTACTTTGCGCTTACTGGCAAACAATATTTCTTTTTTTTTTTTTGAGTTCCATCACTTGCTGATTGCTTGCCTGCCTGCCTGCTTGCTTTTGCAATAAATGTGAGTGAATGACTATATCTTTTATGGTGTGAGGGAAGGAGGGGAAAGAAAAACAGAAAATTACATTTACAATGCTTTTGATACGGAAAGAGAATGCAAGTGACGAGTTGATTTTATGGGAATTTCAATTTTGCATACACATGTGAGAAATAGCAACGAACCCGTCGTTGCACCAATCACTGTACTGGCACTTTATGTGCTTTACGTAGAGTCTTTTGCGGCCGACCACATGACGTATGTTTGGTCAATTTGCGGACAAGCAGAGGACATGCAATCATGTACAACACAAACTAATTGATTTTGAAAGGCCCAAAGGAATGAAAACCTTAGGAGGGCCTCTTGCAGTACAAGATCTAAAGGAGTTTATGGAATAAAATTTCTAAATGGTTATATGTTCCTTATTTCTCTTCTCTTCTTTTTTTCTTTTTTGTTTTGTTCATTTAATATTTATTACCTTCCGTTTAGTAACGCCCTCTTTCTGGTTGGGGTAGGAGATGCTTGCTTACCCTGTTCGTATATACGCAATCATATACATGCATACACTGTATACATCACTCCACCCAGACATTCATCATTGTCAACTAAAACTATCACTCCCATGTACACATGGAGCGAAACATAGGAAAAACTTCCAATCATAGCAAAAACATGTGCTGCCAGTGTCATTTACGAGGTTTTTGTCTCTTTGCAACAATTTTTTTTCATTCGTAAGTTTCTTCACAGCATACATAACGCGAAGCCCACAGGTCTCACCACTCAATTCAGCCAAAGTTGTTTTGAAAGCTTAGAAATTGTCATAAATGCTAGCAGGATGGCTGATCAAGGTAACGGTGTTGGTGATGGTGGTGTTGATGATGCTGCTGCATTAACATCATTTGTTTTACGTTACAAGTTGACTGCATCATATAAAAATAACAACAACAACAACAACAACAATAATAATAATAATAATAACAAACACAGCAGCCACAGTTCAACGCCAAACAAGCAGAAGGCATTTGAGGAAAAGTTTTCCTTTTTAACTGCCTTCGTTGGTTGCAGTAGAATACAATACATTAGTTTGTTCTTCAACTTTCGTACATTCCCTCCCTCCTGTTCATTCACTTCATTCATTTATTGTCATTAGGGAGAGAGGCGACACACATAAACGGGGAAAAGGTGATATCAACTAGGTGCCTCTCTAAAAGCTACCATCGCACAAATATATATATATGCATATACATATATCGGAGCTCGTAAGTGAATGAGTGAGTGAGTGAGTGAATGAATGAGTGCTGGTGCATTGCAACAAGAAACAACAACAGCAACTAGCAGCATTATTTCAGTTACGTCGCGATGATTTATTTCCGACATTCGTATAGAGTAGAAAGGCAAAGGGAAAGCGACATGCAGCAATTCTTTCTCTCTCCGCTGTACGGAATACACATTTATTTTTCTTTTTTGTCCTTGGCTGCTTATAGTCACTAAGTACATTTATATATACATACTTATGTATATATATATATATATATATATATATATATATATATATATATATATATATATATACATATATATGTGTGTATGTATGTATGCTTTCATTTTCTTTTTTGCTATTTTTCTATTTTGTTTTAACAAAATTTGTAGTTATTACAACTCTCATTGTTGTTGCAGTTGCTTTTTGGCGAAAATTATGACTAGTGTTGGCTGTTGGTTTTGTTTTTGTTTTTGTCATGAAAGTACTGCATGCAGCAGAAATAGCACCAACATTAACGGTAACTTATTTCTTTTCTTTTTTTTTCATGCTTTGTTGCAACTGACATTTCTATAAAATATCACTAAATGTTATGAAACAGCTAACAGCAATAACAACAACAACAACAACAACAACAACAACAATAACAAAATATATATATATATATATAACAGCATCAGTAGCTGTGGCACAGTGGCAGCATTTCTAGCAACTGGCAATTATGGCAGCTAACGTAAGCAGATACGTGAAGAAATTGTTTTGTCACAAGTTTTGTATTTCTATATACGTATTAGTTTATGTAAGTTTGTTTGTTCGCTCGTACAAAGAGACACTAAGAGCTGTCGTCGTCTCCTCTGCTGCTTTTATTAGTGACATTGTTTTTGCTTTTGTTCATAAAAATAATTTAATTAAATATTTGTTCGCTATTTGCCTTTTTTATGCTGCGCTTGACGCGCGAGAGGAACTTTCTTTGTTCTATGACTACTCGGCATAAAATAAAGAAAAAGCGAACGACGCGCATACTACACGTCATAAAACTTGGGAAATATACCATTGTCAGTTATAGATAAGGCTAAAGCATGGCATTAATACCTTTTGGCTTTATTTTCTATTGATTTTATACAAGTTTTATAGAAGACAACTTGTAGACTCTTAATTTTAAAATTCTTATCTTTCTCTCTAAGGAACACAAAAAGATTATGTTAAATGATATAAGTACACAAAAAGGGGGCCAGTGCTGCTAATCTCTTTGACGTTAGTGAAAAATTTTCAGAACATAAACACAACGGTTTTTCCAACGATATGAGTTGATTGGTCGAATGCAAAGGCACTCTGAATATATACTCTTGGTAGTAATTCTAAATACAGGCATAATCTTGTAAGGAAGAGAATTCGCTGGCCATACTTTATACTCCATTTATTCAATTCCCACAGTTCTTCAATTATTGGTTTCGGTGATCTTTAATGTTTTTTATATAATTTTGGTTATCGCAAGTCACTAACTTTGAATTGTGGAAGCTTTGTATCTACACTGACGCCCGTAGGCTCAGCTCTACTTACGAACTGCTGCCTATAATTACTAGCTTGCATCAAATCCAGTATGCTATGAGTATATTTGTGGGATCGAAATGAAGAACGACCTTGGTCCTTACAAGATATTGATAGATTTAGATGTGTCTTAAATCGAAACCGATGTCATTTGACTATGAAAAAACAATTCATTGTGGCAGCAAAACAACGCGATAGCTTTCTAAGTTTCTTCTTAGTGTTCTAGAAAACCTTTTTTTAATTGCGAATCTATTACTTTGGCGCGGTGAACTCCTAGGTATGATATTTTTTAAGACTTGTTCGCATGCGAGAAAAAACGTAAACCGTTAAACGCTGAATTGGCTTTCCGATGCGAATAACGTGTCACTTCACAAATCCTGAATTGTAGAGAACTTATTTGTTTGCAACCATCTGTGACAATTCACGTTTGACTCTTGTTTTCGAATTTCTTGAAAGATTTTCGATCACAGTTTCGATACGTACCAACCAGAAAAAATATTTTTTCTTTTTATTTAATATGTTAAATCTGTCAGGGCATGCTTCCTAATACGTGTGGCATGATGACAGTGAGAGAAGTAGAGAAAAAGATAGAGGATGCCCGCAGCGTAGGGGAAGTGTTCTCTTTTCGCGGACTAAGCATGCACTGTAGCTACGGCCAAGCATAGTCAAACCGCCCTGAGGTTTAAATCCGAGAATACCGGCTGGATAATCGCCACTCTTATCTACTTGGCTATACGGCAGCCCATATGACCATTCCATAATCTTTTTTTGGTGAGGCATGCTCTGCGTTCCCGGAAAAAAAATCGAAAATCTTTATAGGGCATGGTAAGTTTGTTGCCAAGATCAGGCCAGTCCTGTGCAATAAGTTTGTTCGTAAGCGAAATACAACCGAAAGCAAATGAAACTACAAACTGATCGCAAAGGATTACATTAACCTTCTGATAGTTTCAAAACTTGTCGAAAATCATTCAGATAAAGCTCACGAGGTTACTGGATTGTCTTGCAACCAAAGGGACCAAAGGAATTGTCGAAGTTTTCTAAAAGATTTTTTTCTGCCGCCGAGAAAATGCGACCCGAAAGGTTTGACCAAACATTAGGTTAATTTCAAGATAATATCCAGTTGACGAAATAAGTAATCAGATCAACTAAAAAATATTCCGTACTTTTTCTTGCCGCTTAACTAATGGCTATATTAAATTATTCTATTCAGCCTTGTGTTTAGTTAAATAAATTCTCCAACTCTTTTGGGCTACACTCTCCTTAAACAACATTTAAAATTGTAGTTTATCTTTACCATTCCTTGCTGCTTCAGCTCTGAGTTCATCATTAATTTTATTGAGAGCGTATATATTCAACGTATATAGATATATATATATATATATATATATACATATATATATATATATATATATATATATAAATTCAACATATATTTTATAATGGACACAACGCAAGAAATTAAATGTTGAATGGATTTCAAAACGATTTATGGATCTGCAGATAATTGAGCAACTGTTGGGTGTGAAGTGAGTTGTAAATATCCAGCGAAAAGCAAAAATGGCAGAAAAACCATCGATATATAGAAGTAGCACAGAAAATAATGAAAATAACAACTGCAACAACAACGAATGATGTGAGCAATTACCGGGTACAAACAAAAACACACATACACTTGGAGAAAAGTTAATATAAAAAAAAAAAATGAAATAAAAAACGTTAAATGGTGAACATCAACGATAGCGACATTTAAGTGTCATAACAAAAATAATGCCATCGATGCACTAGAACAAGGAGAACGGTAATATTCTGCACGTACATATAGAGACACATATATATCCACGAGTGTTATAATCGCACTAAGAAGGAGAAAGTGGGAGATTGAGAAGAGGGAGGCATCTGAATGGTCAGCACAACAACAACATTTTAATACGACGTCAAACTGAAAATTTATGGCAACATAACGAGCTGCAGTCAATAGTAGCAGTAATAGCAGTAGTAGCAGCAGTAGCGGTAGTAGTATTCCATTGTTGTTGTACGTATGGTACGAAATGCATGTGCATTCGTTTGTATGGCACGGTATGGTTATAAATGGTAGTCAGTGGTAAAGTCAGTAGCTGAAATGCCAGCAAGTGCGACATTTCGAGCGAAAAATAACAATAATCATAATTAAGGATAACAAAAAAACACGCACACTGCCGTCTGACGAACAGATCCTACCGAGCAAAGCATACATATGTCCATACGACATGCATTGTAATAAAATTGTAAGTAAGTTGACGATTGAGTTGTGCATTAATTCTGAATACGAATGCGAGTGTCTGTCTTTGTGTGAGTGCAATAGCTTGGTCAACCCCTTCCTGAAAATTCCAGATTTTTTAGTGCAAATATTCATAAAATTCCGTTCAACAATCGATTACGTACGTGCTCGAATAATGACAGCAACACCAGCAACATTTATTGGTGTTGATGATGATGATGATGACTATGATACTGATGTGGTTCAGTCACTCAGCATATCCACACATTCATCCACTACAATGATAATACCGTTAGCTGGTGCTGCTGTTCGAAATGATATCATTGAAAAATGACTGTTAATACCGTTCAATGAAGTTTTATTTTCTCTTCTTCTCTTTTTCACTCCTGTTTCAAAATGTGCGTAAATATTAAGTACATCACAAACATGCTAACCAATACCACCAGTGTTATTGGTATTGGATATACGGCAACAACGACAACAATATCAAGGGCATTGCACACGTCAGTAAACGCCATATCTAGTGAAACAACCGCCAGCAAACCAATCAACAATCTCCACCCCCAACTAGCCCTCAGTCTAGCAAACCATTCCGTTGGCCCATAGATCTGGCCGGCCTGTTTCTGTTGCATACAACGCAGCGAAAATTGTGAAATGTGCAAAATTTCGATAATGAAATAAAACTCCATGTCATTGGCACAAGTCATTTATCCATTTCTGGCCATTTACGCGTTGCACATTTATACGCACGCACGTCACGTAATATATATTCCATAATAACTACTGTTTTGATGCATTTTCCCATTGAAATCATTTCCATATTTTCACTGTTCGTCCGTTCTCGTTCACATACATTTGCATACATTTGTGTATTCTTATCGTTTATGATTGTCATAATTCACACTCCATCCGTAATGCATTGTATTCGTCTCATTTTATTTCAGGCGTCATCCTCAACATGTTAAGCATATATCGTGCGTTGTGGACCGTAGGCCCCACCACCACCAACGGCATTGTCTACGAACACGCTAGCACTTATTCTCATTCGCTGGCCGCACGAGCTGACTGAATGCCTGCCTGCTTAACTATAAAAGCTCGCATGGCTTGCCTGACCTAATAAATCATAGTCAATTTTTTCCGAATAATGTTTCACGTGTAAATGGTTACGTAAGCATTTTCCTTGCAAGTTCTTTACATTAAAAATATTTTAAAATGCATCAATTTCTACTTCATTTACTTCAATCTAAATTTAAAATACAATTTATGCATAAAATAATGCATAAATTATGGTTGAGTGGAAGTGAGTGGTGAATGGACTTTGTTTTATTTTGTTAATCACTTCTTCCCAGGAAATCGGTGATGGTATCAATGATAAAATTGCAGTTTCCCTATGTAGTTAGCAAGCTTTGAATTATTTAATAGCGACTTCCACGCACGATGTGCGCTCGGTGGAAGGTCAACATATGCGATAGAAATGGAGAAAAAAATTTAAGTTGAACGGTCCGGATTCCTCCGCGTAGTCATTCCTCTGATACATTTTGATACGTAATGAAATTTCAGATACGTACGTATGAACCCGGAAAAAACTCTGTTACTGTTTTGAGGCAAACCTTTCCTCGAGCCATTTACGTACATTTGCGCGTCTCATCGAAAAAAACAAATAATAATCGAAAAGCCTCGGGCTTTCAAAGTATCGCAAACCTGTTCTGCTGTATGGATGCATAACGTGCAAAAAAAAAATTACCTTGTCTTGCTTTTTTGCTATTTTCCTCGTTCTTTTGACCAGCGAATTGTTCCGATCGATTATTTACTTTTGGTAGCGTTTGCTAGTAACCGCTTTACCAGGCTTTGAGAACTGAAAACAGACCACATTCTTGTGGTCCTGCCAAAGCGCTCCAGTGCCGCTGCTACTATGGGTAATACGCCTGCATCTACCCATAACATCTTTTTGCCTGGTATTCTCAATATAGGTCCACTTTGCATCTCTCGTTAGGATAAGATGCAAAAAATCTTTCTTTGTATCACTTAGAGAAACAAAAAATAATGTTGGCATTGGCATATAGCTCGAGAAAGAGTGTTTTCCATTGCTATTGCCAGATGTCCAAACTATAAAAAAGAATCCAACTTCAAGTATGCAGATCTCTTTGGCTTGGTGTTAAGGCCATCTGTAGATAATCCTGGGGTTCATATTTACATAGCTGATAATAAAAGTGTGAAATGAAAGTGTTTAGAATAAAGTTCCGGTTACCTATCTGAATGTCGCTTAGAGTGATAATGATGATAGTATCAGTTCAATTTAGCTTAGGTTTAAATGAATTTTATAAACGGGTGATAAGAATTAGAACGCGTTGTATGGGTGTAAAAACAAAACATGCTAAAAACCACATTCACCTTAGCATGCGGGCTGGCCATCCACTACTTAAGAGACGAAAATGATTTCGTTGTTTGTTAATTGTGGGGACATTTTCTTTTCGAAAAGCATGGAGAAAGAATTTTACATATATATATATATATATATATTATATATATATATATATATATATATATATATTCGCACTTCATTTGTACTAAAGTGGAAATAAGTGTGAAAGAGCATTCATTGATACCGTTTCATGATGATGTTAACGATAATGATTTGATTTTGATTTTATATGCATTCCGGTATCATAAACAATAATGTTCGCATGACCGATAAATATGTTCTGCTAATACTAGTAAGATTTTAGACTAACAATTTTTATATAACGTATGCATTATTTAGAGCACAGCATGCTCTTGCATATGGCATGTTTACTCAACACCGAAGAAATGCAAACAGTGTTCACATTGACTCAACAACCAAACAAACAAACAAACAAACAAACAAAGTGAACCGAGATGACGATATGGCTGTTGTGTCGATAAAACATGCTAATCTTACTTCGACCGTTCGTTTCCCGATAATAAACATAAGCATAAGTGAACAATTATTTGCTAACACATATTGAATTAAATTGAACGAGGACATATTAACAGCAACACAGCGCTCACGCAGCACATCGATATGTACTAACTTAAATATAGCATTCTAATGCGAGTACTTTTTCGATATTTTTTATTGGACACATGCAAGCACTGATTTAGTAATAATCACATATGTTCGTGTGTTTGGTTTTCTCTTTATTATTATTATGATCATGCTGTGTTTTAAAATTGCTGATATTTTTAGAATCCAGAAGCGTTTTAAGAGCACGGCTGGTACACTTTATAAATATTGGCAAACCTATAAAAATTATTCACCCATTTTACTACATTATGTGGCAACTCTACAACTTATAAAGTTTGTAAAATTTTAAATTTCAGTTTAACAATTAGTTTTTGGGAAGATTTGCAATCTAGAATAGCTTTTTGTTGCATGTTACTTACAACACGTTATCGTATTGCGCAGTGCTCAATGCCGATTACAGAGCCCAAGTTTTATTATATCTCTCTACTTAGAGGTTTCACCCAAAGATGTCCATTACAAGCAAAATTTGAATTTCAAGCAAAACTTTGAGGTGGGAGTGGATCTTCATCAAAAAGCAACAGAAGAAATCTACTGCTTGTACGGAGTTCGCCGTTATTATATTAATTACTTGAAAGATTAAGTCTTTCTTTGAGATAAGGGAACTGCGGCTACTTCCTCGGGTAGCTGTTGTGACAACCACTGCATTTATTAATTGTCAGAATATCTACTTATATGTAGAAACCATACGGCACCTAGTGTGTGGCTTTCCCTTGCAATGCCCCCAGTCACAAGAGGTTATTTAAACGTGAATCGGCATGTTCAGTAAGCATCAGCAACTCATGGTTTATAGCTCCCGCGGAGCAGCCACCCCGATATTGCTCGAAGGGCAGTACCCAGCAGTAAGAATTTACATTCCGTACATACCAAGATTTCCTAGGCATTCGTAACGCTATCACTTCAAAGTAATCATGCCCTGCTGAAAATGAACGCCGCCCACATCCATAACATCAATTTCAAGCCTAACACAATTCTGTCGACACCGTTCAGTAACGCAATCCATCCCCGGTAAAGGTCGGAAAGGTAGCACCCTTCCGCTACATCGTCATTGCGAAAACATACCAAGCGTCGCTCGTGCTCATTGCAGAAAGTATTCGCCTATTGTTGTTGTGATTTAGAAGCCCCAGGAACTATTTTTCACTTGTCAATATCATGGAAATGACACTTGTGTATTCACAGCTCAAAATGGCCGAAGATCAAAGCTCATCTCTTGTTGTGGAATTCTGTGCGCGCTATGCTCTTTTTAAGGAATTTTCCTCTTTAAGGAATTTTGCTCTTTTCAAGGAATTTTTCTTAGAATTTGGTTCATAAGGGGAATACCTTTTCGGACACGAAGAATTGCACAATTTTTAATGTTTTAAGAAAATTACTTTCTCTGTGGAAGCTGAAGCACTTCGTTTGTAATAATGAGTCAATACTTTATTTAATCCATATGTAAAAGGTAAACTCAATATTTCATAATACGAAAAGTATGCAGATGAAATTTCTGAATTGCACCATTTCTCACTGGGAGAATTTTCGACAAAATGGATAAAACAATAAATCCCATTAAAGACGCCAAAACCGAAGCCATATCATTCACTCATTCATTCGGAAATGTTAAAACCTGATGCTTCTCTCATGGCAATGCCTGGAGGTTGCCGACAACAAATGTCGGGTGTTGTGAAAACCGAATTAATTTAAGGTGAAAAGAAGAGATGAACCCTCCAAAATTTGGTGTGAGTAAAACTAAAAATGCGATACTCCTGTGGATAGAGCCAAGAACCATATGATTGTTCAGCCACCTTTACTACAAAGTGAAGCTTTTCTGTTATATCATATTATAATTATTATCAATGCCGTACTTTCTACGCCCTTAATAGAGCGCAGAGCCAAGCGATAACTATGATAGTACAATGCTCAAGGGTCAGAAAGCCTTCCATTTCAGGTAAAATATATTCTTTTGAGGGAAACAATCCCTATCGGAGACATTCGTCAATAAGTCCACGGAATTAGATATATGGAGGACATTAAGAAAGTTTAAAATATACAACTTGTGCAAACTGCGATTCTAAGGGACATTTATAGAATGTGTACAGGCTGTAAAGTCATTTAATCCTTTGCTTCCTAAAAAACAGACATTGGGCCTACGTTCAACTGTCCGGCTATCAGGAACCATCGAAGCGTTTTTCCAGCTTCGGCCTGACAGCGGGAACACACCATCCCACGAATTTGGTGCTAGCTACGATTATGCTAAATCGTAGAAACAGCTTACGTATTTGCTTAGTCAGGATTCGCACTCCAACCAAACGCTTGATGCAAAGAAACGCAAAAGTTTCATATTGAGCGTCACTGTCACCAGAGGAGGACACACATCCGCACAAGTGTCTCGTAGAATTCTGCTTTTTCAAAATAGCTAGTAGCGTGCAATCCTTATACTTGCCTATAATAGCGTAGATGATGATTCCTTTGTCCGTATGTCGATATTGCAGTTTCAGCTAAACCAATCTAGGACAGAATAGAGCAATAACAATGAGTGAATTTAACGAAATAAACCGAGAATGTAAGCACAATCAACATGAAAATATGTAGTTGCATATATTTATATGTTTCTATTTACTTATTGTATGTATGTTGTTATCCGGTAGATATTGTTTTGAGTTTATAAAATTTAGTTTCTGTTTCTGAACTGTACCTTTTTTCGCTTATCAAAGTTTTTCGATTCTCTACGTAACGTTTTCTTACCTAACGCGATGTTATTTGATTGCTACAGATAGATGTATTCAATAGATAGCACGCTCTTCAGTAACTATACTGATAATGCAATTTTCAAAAATTTCACCTCATCTTATAATATACCAATGGAAAAATGTTAGTAAAAGTATGAAGAAATTTATGTAAAAAAGAGTGATTCTGTTAAGGTTGGCACACATAGATAAATTTAAGTCACGATGTGCACACTATATGATATACATTTTATCCAAAGATGTCGATAAATATAAGTCCAGGTATTAGGTCGTGCACATGCCACACGGACATGTCGCATAGAAATGATAAGTTTTCATTACTTGGCGAAGTTGAGGACGGGTCTTATACTTTTTGTGATGATAATATAAGCCGCACACACCAACAAACCGACCAAACAATCACACTTATTATCAGCTTGAAGTAACCAATGGAGCCCCCTAGACATCATTAGTCGAGAAATGAAAAGAAGATTTGCCTGCGCAGTGAAAACGCGGTCCTGCCTACAACAAACATTTGCACATGAAATGCTTTTGTTGCTTAAAAAGGGAAAGCAGAGCAATTTGTCTCCAATCGAATGCCAGCGGAATATTGGAGCCTAAGTCAGTTTGACAGAGAACACGGTTTCTCACGTTACTCAATTGCGTTACACTGCCTACGAAACTAAAGAGAAACAAACCACTACTCAAAACTCATAATCATGCTAATACTTGATATTTTACCCTCTGATATTTAATTACCTACAGAAGTCTCATTTCTTATGACGTGATTATTTTGGACTATTGGCGGCGCCTTCATCGTTTTCCTATTCTAAAAGTACATTTCATTACAAACTGAACTTGAAACTTGTGGCGATGTGCCTTTAAAATTTGGATACTTGATCTTACAGTTAACACTCTTTATAACGAAGAAATTTCTTTGGCTATATGAAATTGTATGCAATATGATTTTTTACCAGCTCGTCTATAAGCTCATATCACACAAATACATTCTGCTGCTGCTGCGGCTGCTGCTATCAGAACGACAAAAAACGTACAAATATTTCTATGCATATATGCATACCTTATGATACTCTGCAGTCCAATTGAATCCTTAAATTTTTTCTTCATTTCATATAAATATGTATGTATTGAAATCTTTATGCATACCTAAGACTATATGTGTATGCGTATATAAATGATGACCATCACGTTTGATAGTAATACGTGTACATATAGGTACACCTCATACTGTAACCATCATTATTGAACGAAATCAATAGAAGGAACAGAAGCTGTAGCAATCAAATATGTTCAGGCTCTGTGCAATTTTCTCTCTTGAGAATGCAATTATCGTGACTTGAACTTGTTGGAATAACAAACAAAATATTGAATCATATATATACGCGTGTGTGTGTGTGTGTGCGTGTGTGATATGTGTAGGTATATACAGCTTCATATTAAAACCTGATTTGACTTTATATGGATGAACATGAACGTGGTACACAAAAACATATAAATATCTTGTGAATCTCTGTATAGAATAAATTCCTGAAAAAAAAATAATTGAAAAAAACTTTTGTATACGGCTGGCTATCTTCCTTTTTTTTTCGGAGATAAATCGCAAGAGGTATGTGTGTTATTCTGCTTTTTTTTTGCTTTTTTTGTCCACATATGAGTTTATATGGCGGTGACAGTTTATTAAATCGATTACTTTGATATTTTGCACAATACTTTGTCCGAGATACATTTTCAGCTGTAATGTATTCTAACATATACATAAACGAAATAGGTTAAAATCTTTACGGAAAAATTCTGGTATCGAGAAATTGAAAACGAAGGCATACTAACGTTAACATTCTGCTTGTAATAGTTCGCAAAAGTTCGCCTCGTAAATCACCTGAGGCACATAGACATGATGTAGATGGATATAAAAGCGAATAAAGCATCAATTCCAGACATTCAGAATTCAGAATCAATTCCAAACGTTTATCATGGCGATGATACAAAATTTTTAGATGGAGATGGAGTAGAATATACAAAATTAATGAAGCCGTAAGCATTACTGGATGGATGAAATTCGCCCCAAAAAGAATAAATCTTTTTTACCCCTTCTAACTGTAATGCATCTCAAGAGTCTTACAAGACTATTGGACCTTATTTTCAATGCAATCTGTTTAACGATACTACAACGATACTTAAAAGATGAGCAGAGTTGTTGAAGTTGACAACAGCTGAACGCAATAGTACCTTACCGTTGGTCTAAGCTTCAACTAAAGCAAAGTTTGATTTATTTAACATCGAATTTTTAATACTCGACCTGGCCAAAAATATTGCGGAAAAAAGCTTTTGCTGGTGAGTTGGCATAGATTTTCTCATTTTGAAAATTTCGGTATCAAATACATGAGAAGTGTTTTTGATAGATTTGGTCACATGGATGTTTAAACGTCCCTGCGAAGGTGTATATAAGGGCTTGTGCTACTTGCTAGGGGATAAGAGTAAAGGTGACTTTTAGCGGGTTAGAGTCCCGCACTGCCCCAAGGGAAGAAAGAGATTTGATTACATTGGCTTGTACTGTTTATGTAACCCTTTGGATAAGTTTAATACATCTTCAGAGATTCGGCGGCATTGTCGTGAATTACAAAACTTGTGCACAATATTTAGCTACACTCCTCTGCCAATCCTTCGATCGTCCATGGTATTGGTTTATGACAATCATTGTTATCATTGTTGTTTTTTTTTTTTCTCTCTCGACATAAGCTAGGTAAGCTCGTTATATTTTATAAAACATTCTCTTATCTGTGATATAAAAATCCCATTGTAGCCATTAGATATGCATGTATCTGTATAAACATTGCATACTTATGTGATATATTCCTGGCTTTAGTTAACTTGCAGTCTCCACATATCTTGTCTTTCTTGCATATTGCTTTTAATAAGATTTGATAGTTTGCATGTGCCTGTTACTTGGACAGATGGACATTGAACGTTATGACTTATTGTTAATCAATGGCTAAACTGAAAAATGCAATCTATTGCATGAACAGTTTAGAATTTCCTTTGCCATCTTGGCCATGTAAATAGAAAGTTACAGTTTCAGTGTATGACATTTACATGACAGAATACTTTTTATGCTATAGTTCACTATTAAAGCTCATGCATTTTTCCAGATAATAAATATTTATAAATATCTACATTTTTATACGATTATTATTATTTAGTAGATACGTTAACCCATTATCGATTCGAACTTTAATAGCACTTGCAATAAGAGAGGACATGAAAGTTTATTTAAAATCTTTAATGGATAGTAGCTAGACTTGGGTAGAAATGGAAGCTTTTCCTGTTTACATTTTGTTTTCGAGGGCGCATAGTCGTCTTGCCGATGCTTTATTATTACTTTCGTAAATTATCTTTCGCAAAATAACAAATTTCTAAAAATCTTGTATGGCATCAGTAAATCATTGTAATGTGATGTTATAAAATATCCAATGATTGCGAAGCTTCAACCATAGCAAAGCGATCGATTACAAGCAAACAAATAGTTTTTGGCCTGTAAGCCGCAATATAGGGTACACCATCAAGCAATCAGGGTAGTCAAGGAAATGAAAGAATTAAGTGAATTATTGCTTGAACACTGCTGATTGCACCATCACAGGACATTATTGCCACCACCATAATTAAGGATAAATGTGTCCTCCACAGGATATATATTTGAAATAAAAAAAAAAGAAGAAGCGAAAGAAACAATGTCCTTGCAACAGAAATTTTAAAAGAAAAAAATGATAGTTTTATGGCTGATATGTTAAGACATATGAACATTCGTGTCTATGTACTGCCGCGTACCATAAATTATTTAAAATCAAATAAAACGATTATGGGGTAGAAGATGATTGTCTGAATGGCGTAAATATATGTGCGTTTCAACAAATGTGTAATGCGATATAGTATACAATTATTGATCGAAGACACATTGTGCTTCATATTGTAAACCTGTGTAAGCTTAAGAAAACGGATAAAAGAAGAAGGATTTTATTGAAACTTATCGTTGAGCAGTGACTTAAAGTCTCGACGAATACATAGTTAAATTCTTTTCTTTTTCACGCACAAACAAATGAAGAATGAATCCCGCCACTAAGAAAGAATTTGATATAAAAGGCTCTCCGTCGACAATGTTTTCATAGAGGAAAATGACTCGTAAACATCCTGAAGCTTAAGACTTCCGGACACAACAATGTATTTTGTTTTTTTGATCGATTGTAGATAGAACTCAGACATACTTACTTTTCTAAGCAAAATCGTCAAAGTTTGCGACTATATGCCATTATCTGCTGCATAACTTATGAGTCGTTCACAAGGCTTTCTGTTTTTTTTTTGGTTGCATTATTGCCCAACTATTTTATCAACATCCTCACAGAAGATATGGATCTCCTACGAGGGAAAAATTGTTCGCACTCGAAATAGCCCGGTTCGATTACTTAAAAAAAAGTTGGCACGTCGCATAAGAAGCTTTAGCAGTTTGCAGAATCGTCAATTTTAGGTGAAGCCATTAGTTGGAATAAAGTTGATACCAAAACTCAGTCAAAAGTTGAGTCAGAGCCTTCCCACGGGCCTTCGTCCATCATTGCAAACTATTTGGGCCCGTACCACGTACATAAATATGAAAACGAAATTTTCTAATAGACGAATGTGACACAACGCTTTTTTTATAACTTGGACATGGGGGGAAATCGGTCTGCCACAAAGGCGATATTCTACATTTGGTGGAATCGTGAAAGTTTGTTTGTTTTTTTAAAAAACCAACGAAATATCTAAAAAGGCAACACAAGATCGTGCTTTTGCAAGATATCTGCCTATATATAGCTAGGGTTTAAAATATTTTTTATCGTTTTCACACAGTAAACGCGTATTTTATATACGAAAATTTCAGTTTCATATCGTGACATATTTTTCGTTTAGATGTTGCGCAGGATAAAAACCACATACGGCAAATAGCTACAACTTAAAAACAGAGTTCTAGACAAATAATCTTACAGAAAATATCCTTTAGTTTCCTCTAAAACATACAGTGTGCCATTGGATTTTCATAAGAACCATAAACCAAAGTCAATTGATATCACAAACATTTCTGCCGGGGAACGTAGGTTATTGTCAAACATTCTGCTTTTCGTTTTCATTGTTTCTTATGGCGATGAGAGTATTCCAATATGAAGTTTTTATCATACTTGACGGTTTAAATGGTGGTGAACTTTGTATCACCAGCAGTGCTGTCTACCATTAGTGACATATCAGTAAATATAAAAATATTATCATCGCCACCCCTTTATATAATTGAGTTGAATTTGAAAAGACCAGAATATTAAAAAGGAGGACAAAAAGGAAACTTTCAGGAATTCTCCAATGTCTTGTCTGCGCAATCATTCAATTTATTGCCTTCAATTTGTGGTCTATAATTGAGTTATTTATTTCAAAAGAAGTGAAACAATTCGAATATTTGCACCCAAATCAGGTCTAAAAAGGAACAAGTAACATGGGCAAGACGTGGCACTACTTTATCTATTAATTCTCAGCAAACACCACTAACTACTTTATTGCATTGAACAAAATTAAATCGGATCGGGGACCATGTAAGCTACATGTAATTGTTGGTTAATAGAATCAAAGCTTTCTGTAATTGGTTTTTCGTCGCCCGTTTGTTGAAATGAAGATTACAATACCAACAGTCCTAGGAGAATGCATTTGCTCTCAATTCGTGGTTCCCTATTTGTTCCATCGGTTAAAATGTGAAATTATTGCCGCCATTGCCTGAAAATCTTAAAGAAAAAGATTGTTAGCAATAACGGTGTACAAGAGAAGCGTGCCATGCATTAAAAATACAATCCAAGCGAAATATAGTCTTGCTTTTTGAAATTGCGATACTATTCTTTAGCATGCGGGTTGCAGTAGCCTAACTCCCGAAAGAGATCACGGCGCCGTCAGGTGGGATCGTAAAAAGAAAGTAATGATAGACTTCGCTTAAATATATATGCACATCTTATTGCTTTGCGTGGCGACAAAAAGCCAATGTATAGCCATTGCACCCTACTTCTAGCAATATGAAGAGTTCTAAGACTGTTTTGGAAATTTATTGGAAAAAAAGCATAGAACAGCTGTTACAACAGCCCCACTAGAACACGCAGACGAGTGAATCCTCATTTTTTATGACCAATCGCTCAGGGAAGGTTCCCAAACGCGTAAAACGAAAATGAGGAAAGAAAGATAGGAACTGATCGCGGTGTGGGAATCGTATACCCAATCGACGCAGTTGTACTTTAGATTTTTCAAGTAATTCTTATATGTGTTATGAAACATACGATGCTTTAAAAAGTTTTGATGACTTTTAATTATATACTCCGGCTTAATATTTTTCCAACAGCTCCAGCCTTTCAGATAAGACTAAGATAACGTTTTTCTACTCAATGGTCGAGGCAATTAAAATAAATGTTTTTTTTGAATCACAAACGTCGGAAAAATGAACCAATCAATCATAGATCAATTTGGGGAATCATATTAAAAAATCTGCCTGCTAGCACGCCTTCGATAGACAAAAAGCTTAAGGAACCTCGGAAAAATCGAAACTTTCATGGCACATTCTTTCTCAGGTTAGAAATATAATGAGATCATATTTGAACTAAAGTTGTAAGTAATCATAACAAATATTTTGGAACGTCACTAGGGATTTAAAATATTTTGTTAGAAACCCGATAAACGCCAAAAGTTTTGGTGACTTATTTTAGCAATTTCGCAAAAACTGTATCAAACTGACGCACACCTTAAAAAAAACATAAACCTTAGTTAGTTTTAATAAAAATAGGTATTAACGATTCTAAGGTGAATATAAAAACTCGCGAGCATAAGTTGAATTCAAATATAACATTTAAGTGTTGCTTCTACTTGAAGAATTTGTTTAACGTGCACTTGTGACACTTCAGTTAATACCCATTATGGTTATGCGTATTTGTATTCCACCTATAAGCTAACACCCAATATACTAAAACCATAACTACCGACTGCATACAAAAACTGAAAACTAGACTTTAAAAGTTAATGGATCACACGCGTGTACCAAAACTCGGTAAGGCAAAAACCTAACAATTTCCTCACGATATTTATGTGGTATCGTCGCATAATAGATTAGAAGAAAGAAAGTATTACAAGCATCATTAACGCCATTATAAATGAAATGAGTTCACAAAAATACTCAGGAAGAGCATCCATTAACTTGCAGCTCGCGGACGAAAAGACGAAAGCCCCTATGCGATATCATTCTAAGAATCGTAAATTTTTGAAAATTAATAGCAAAGGTAAGAGATCCAAAACAAAATCGCGACCATCTACTGATAGAAACTTTTCGATGTATAACATGGCATTAGATCCTGAGAAGTTTAACTCCACAATAGAGGCCTAAGAGTATCATTATGCTACCACAAAGTACTGCATATCTAGAACTGTTAATAAAAATGCTGCATTAGCCTTACGTTACGACTGAGGGTCAAGGTACTGTTGCGGTTAAGGGAAGAGTATACATAAAAAAAAAAAAACCAGAAGCCAACGCTGGTGTAAACAAAAATATCGGCACTAGAGATATAACAACGAAGCAAGTTGGGTAAATGGATATAAGGTCCAGGTCGTGTTAGGTGTACCGTCAGTCAGGTCGCTGAAGCGTCTAAGAATGAATAAAGAGCGAATCGCATCTGGCTTACTACTGCTGGTAAAATATGACGGTAACATAGGCATCGACCGTTCGCAGATAAACGTGGCGGGAATATTTCGCAGTATCATATACATGGAGAGTGTGAGAATAATTTCGACTTCTTTTGCGACACGCCCATATTTAATAAAAGAACAAAAACATGGACTAATTAAACAGAGTAGGAAGGATTTTCTTGTTTATTTATATTTTGCTGGAATTATTATACATTCGAGCTTCTTTTCGTGTTAACGAGCGGAGCAGCAGAAATTCCCTACCATATCGTCATTATGATCATCCAATGTTAAGTTCTTAATTTATCGCCTTTATCGCAGAACACGAGAAAGAGAAAATAGTAGCTTCGCTTTCATAGCGAGTTAGTGAATTGAAAAGTGTGTTCATCTCTTATCTTTTTCAAGCAATCGATATGCTGTCAGCTTGAGTGATTTACTGTCAATTGAAGCTTTTTTCTTTTTTGTAGTTTTCATTCCTTTTATGTGCCCTTGTCGCATCATTAACATTATTTAAATTTATTATCTGGACATTAAGCAAACAATTCCTCTCGTTCACTGTGTCGACACTGTCTCCATTGGAATAACATGAATGATATGTTTTAGTAATTAACTGCAAGCAGCTAATGGCTGCTTTATCTCTCCATGTGTCTCGTTGTTTATTTACATATGAATCTAAAACACTTAAATCATCATTATTTTGAATTAGTTATGTAAATATTTTCCACAAACTAAACACTAACATATTCACTTATTCACCAAGAGACTCCGAGCTATAGCCGGTCACTTTAACTTATTTACTTTCTTGGTTTATTGTATGATTTCATAATAATCCAGTGACAGTTTTTGTTCACTCAAAACAAAATCATAAATTGTCTATATACACACATGTGTAAATATACAAATGTCTCATATCTGTGTATTTATATGCGATGATTTTCTCTTTAGCTATAGTCGTCTCTCGTCCCCACTGTGGTGGTGTCAGATGAACTGCAATAAATTAATATAAATTTCTTGTCATATTTATTTTATGGATATGTGTGTGCACGCGTGTGTGCTATATGTATATGTTTCTTCAAAATGTATACAAATTAATAAATTGTAATGTACAATAAGTATGCACAAATACTTACAAACTTATAAATGAAAAAGTTGTTTTATCAGTTATTCGCATGTCATTATGAGCGTTTTTTCTTCTGCTGTTACCGCTGTACGTAGGGGTTTCTTTCAAGTGTTGTTACATTCAAAACTGTTGTAAAATAATAAACGCGCAAAGAAGCTTGCTGTCGAAATAAAGTTTTTATTGATGAGCTGAAACACTAGACAATCATTTTTTAACAAATTATTTAATATTTCTAATGTAAAAAAATTCTTTCTTTCTAATAGTGACTATTACAAGTAACTGAATATGTATTCAATGATCCATCTCAAGATAAGTAGTCATACACACATTACCTTAACTTCGCCACTTGTATTAATAAATGGACAAATTGTTTGTCCTTACGTCAGTTCACGTTGCATTTCTATTACAAGGTTTTAATTTTATTTAATAATCGTTTTTAGTTTTGCCATATTAAACTGTACACTTTACCAAGCGCATAGCACCTACATTGTCACTATTTGTAACAAACGCATTAGACTAAGGAAGCTGAACTTTCTTCAAAAGAGTCATCAGATATAGTGCTTGCTGTTATGCTGCTGGCAAGGCCATAAATCTCGTTTCGATGCCACATAACGCAATTGTTGCTTATTTGATTGCCACGAGAACACTGCGCTAGCTTGAAAGGAAGCATAACCTACGAAAGATTCTCTATCCAATGCACATTGTCCGTAGTGACCGTCCCCATAACATCCAGTTTTGTGATATCTTAATGTCAAGTCTTTTGTGATATCCAAGTAGCTAAAAATTCATTTTGTAGCAGTAAAATTTTCTTGATAAGGGTTTTACTTATTTATTTATTTTTTTCTGCATATGGACAATCATTCCAGGGATGCGCGTAACACAATGATAGTCAGATGGAAGAGGAGAGAGAGAAGCACGGATAGGGAGTAACTACAGCCTAATGCATGAGAGACGCCCAATCGGACTGAGCACCGACTCTGTCAGATGCTCTTGAAGAAGATTATTAGTATATTGTGGGAATTTATACCCAGACCGTAACATATCTGAACGAGTACATTTTCTTAGATCCGGTTAAAAATTGAAGCTCCTCGTTATCTTTCTGCTTACGAACACTGCTCTCACACCTTACTTGATGATTTGCCTGCAATAGGGTGAACACTGATCTACAATTTTCGATCCTCTACTTCTCCAATAACTTCTTAGGCTAACTGCTTTTACTCAAAAAATAGTGCGTTCGGTCCTGCTCAACTGCCTTCACTCTCCTGCGATCAATCAATTTCTTTTATTTAACGCTCTTATAATAATACGTCAAGATAAGCAGCGATGATATTTAGGTGACCTTCATTATGTCTAACGTATAAGTACGTTTCGTTTTTACATGGGCGCCAACATATTGTATCTCGAATCCAGTTTAAATTCAATTTTCGTTATCTAGAATTTTGCTTGAAAGCCTATAAATAGTTTTTCAGCTTTAAGAACAGATTGGCATAAGATTGATCAATGAAATCTTCCAACTACCTCAGTTACAGTCCACCGCGAAAGCCGTCATTCATGGAAGTATTGATACCATGACGCAGTATTCTGCAGCAAGAGCTGTGACCATCTTAATAGTTTCATAGTTTACTACAAGTGAAACAACATCTGTGTGTGTGTCCGCACTTCTTACTATAACACTTCATCACAAGACTTTCTTTGAATCTGTCTATCTGTCCGGTTATTCCAATCTTAAATCGTTTAGGAATATCTGTAGCAGATTAACTCAGTGAAGTAAAAAGATTGAGAAAAGATTTCGTATGTACTGGATTTCCCATTTACAAATTAAATTATTTTTGTTTCTTAAGCAAATTTAAGAATATCTTCTTACTTTGTTTGTTTATTTGCTTAAATACCTCATATGTATGCAGATATACTGCATTGCTTCGAATGGAAGACAATGACCTTTCTTATTTACGACACCTATCCACAATACTCACTTATTATCTTTATTAGATAGACTGTAAATGTAATATAGAGAATTAAAAAAAACAAAAAAAAAATTCTTAAAATGCATTTCTCATTTATATTCTTTTATATTCTTCACCTGCCCTCGTTTACATTCGGGACTGATGATCTTCTTAACTTGCAATACTAACTCCTCATCGTTTATTCAAATCTGTGCAATTAATCATTTGTCAACATTTGCATTTATCCACACCATCACTATAGCAATACTAGCGGCTACATAGCCCCACCATACGCATATTTATTGCAAAGACATTCAACAACATATTATTCGCGACTGCATGCTCTGCTTTGGAGCTTAACGTTCCATTTCCTTATTGTTGATGTACTTTCACTTCTTGAGTTGTTATAAAAATGATGCTGCGCCTCATAAATCATCGATTATGTCACGGATTAATTAGTGGAGATTTGTAAACAAGAAATTTCGTTCTTTTTCATTTTTTGTGAAAATTTTTAAAAAAATCAAAGGCAATAACTCGTTTCTACAGCAAGAAGTTAAACTTACTGATGGTGCCGCCTTTTTCCATATCCACGCTATGTGTTTTGACGACTTAAAAACTTACCACAATAGAATGATTCTCCAATGTGTTAGTTTCGAAAAAAGAAGATTTACTTTTCAATCTCTGGCATACATTGGTTTCAGTTTGAAAAAAACTTAAAACATGCGTTATTTAAATTTTATCTTTGTTTGCAGTTTCGGTTTTGATCATTTTCCGACCATTTGCGGTTTATCGTTGACCTATTAAATAAACAGCAACATGTTTTTGAGTTCGACGTTAAACGATTTTCAACTGCCCCTTGTAAATATTTGCCCAGGAGTTAAATTTCTTCTTCTTCTCTCGACTAATGACTGATGTAAACTTCGAATAAGAATCTCGCAAGTGTACACAGCCATATGCATATCGGAGACGCCGTGAAGTCGACTTTACCTTTAATCAACGACTTAATTCCGCCAGTGTGCCTATAACCTGGCAGAACAGAAATTGGTTTCAGATTTCTGCCCCTTTTCAAGTTACGTTGAATATGAATTAAATCGAGCCAATGGCATGCCCATAAGTTGCAAAAAAATCACCAGGCACCAGCCGCGCGTTTAATTCTAGTCCACTGCATTTGTCTATGGATGTGGACCTTACTCACCTCATATATCTTATATACTAATAAGTACATATCTTCCCTAAGACTAAGTGGTTATGATTTCTTTAAGCCAATTTCCAGTTAACTTAAATGTCTAACGTGGACACCTGACAAATAAGTCAGTTATTCATGCATGCAAGTTCTCATTATTTTTAACTTATTAAATCCAGTTTGTAAAACTCTTTCTTTTCGGGGTTTTCTACAGAAACTATTTAACCAGACGCGCTGGACCTCACGCCCATACATCCTAAGATGAACTTAAAAGAGAATATTCCTCTCGGCGTCCACCGTAAGGACGACCCACTGTTCGAATATTAGAGCCAGAAATCTTCTGTTTGACCATTCGAATTCGATACAGCCGACTTTGAATTCTCTGATGCCTGCTCTTGCCGGATGTCCAGTACGTATAACTTATATCTACATATCAATTCAAGATCAGTGTCGACTTTAACCTTTACAACTTTTTCGCGCTCTTATTAACACCTCTACATGTCAAAACAATATCTTTGTGAGAGACTATATGGTCC
Source organism: Glossina pallidipes (assembly GCA_000688715.1). NCBI lineage: Eukaryota > Metazoa > Arthropoda > Insecta > Diptera > Glossinidae > Glossina > Glossina pallidipes. The sequence continues at coordinate 51,604 of KK499779.1, forward strand.
CATGTGGGTGTTTGAGCTGTAAAAGCGTCAACATATGTTCAGCTACCGGAATTGTTGTGTTGTCTAACTCAAAGACAAATGCTGCTGAACCGTAATAGGCAATGAAAAGTGGACACGGTGCGATGACCCGCAGTGCAAAAAGCATCGATGCCGACCAAGTGCATTCCTTACATCGATAGTAAAGGCCTGTATCCATACTGCGAAGCCCATGCTGTCTTTTTCGTGAATAAGTTAAATGCTCGACAAGCGTGGCAACGAATACCCATGAAACCGTCACTGAAGATCGCTAGTGAGTACAACTGATGCAAAAGAGACAATTGTTCAAAACAGAATCGGCTCAATATGCTCAAGGATATAATAAGGAGATTTTTGGGCGTGACCACGAAAAGTCACATACTGAAAAACTCACCGTAGATACGGTGGTAGCATTGAATTGGAACACGTAACGCTTTCTTTATAAAGAAATTCACAAGTTTAAATAAATTTTCGCAGACAGATGAATCGCTGTGCATGGAAAAGAACACATTAGCATATGTGAATGTAAAAAGAAGTGCTTTTGTTTCTCTATTAATCAAACAGAAAGAAACGAGGAAAAGTCCCTAAACAAACTTTCTGTTTAAATCGTATTTGGGGTTTACTCTAACCGACTCGTTGAATGCGAATCGATTTTAAAATTTAAACCACCCGGCGAGAAAGTATAATTTGTATAAAAAGAAAGAGAAAAACATATTTTATATATTCTTTTGTTTTTCTAAAATACATTTACGTTAATTAAGTCTGCTTTACCAAATTCATCCAAAATGATAGACTTAATTGACTTCTCTGGACGCATAAGATATAAATCAGAATGTTAAAGATTGTCTTAAAAGGTATTTTTCGTTTCGTGACACAGCTCTCTACAGTCCCTTCGATCGGCCGACAAATTTAGGCAACTGACCAACTGACGGGCTGCTTTCATTGTTTCTTATCATTCACCATAGCTCCTTCGCAATACTCCATCGGTCTTAAAACTCATTTCGTATTGAACACTTTAAACACTTTAAAGGACCGAACGCGCAATCCAGAATAATGTCATGAAATTGGAAGAAAATTTGTGGAGACACTGTTACAGGCCTCTCTAAAATTATGTATTTCATATTAAATCTGCGTACAAGATGGACTTGAAGCATTTTCAATGCCGAAATCTTTATGAAACCTCTAAACCGTGGAAAGTCAAATATTTTTCTTGTGTTTGCCATAACTACATATATTGTTGGCCTGGTCGCAATTAAGTCTGAATAAGAAGACAATGAAATTGAAGACCATGCGCCTGCTACGTAGCGGACAACTTTGTTACAGTTTGTGTTCGTTTGTAAATCGCCTTATTTGTGAGCATACAAATAGTATGGTCCTATTTAAATAAAAACGTATGGCCCTTAATCTAGAATTAAGAAAAAGCATCTACCTCTCAGAGAATATAGCAAATATATTCCTCATCCCATTATCCCAGAACTTAAACCGGTTTATGACCACACGCATCCAACAAGTGTCTCAACGAATGTTTTATTGACAGTTTTCTCACAATCGCAGCGTTGTTGCTGTCTTTAAAAATGCTCTTTAGCTTCGTTGAAATGGTTATCGCGTCCGTGTATGCATTTATAGTCGCTGGCGGATTTTTAATAAATTAAGTAAAAAATATGCAAAGTTCACGGTTGGCAAACGTTCGTGGTGACAATTTTGCTCCAGTTTGTCGCGCCAAATGTGTTGAAAACCTCAAGAGAATAGGCGAAAGAGCGAGAGTAAGCATCGACGCAGACTCTCACTGCGTTACTACCATACAATGCTATGCGAGTCATGTTTTATAATACATGGCATCGAGAATCGGGAGCAGCAGCCAACAACAGCGTTGTGCGCTGACAAAAACTGTAACGATTGAATGATTTATTTTTGACAGGTTTTTAACTTGAAATTAAAACAGTAAATCAAATTTTGACATAGAGGAGGCAAAACCAGCAGTAGCAGCACCAGCCAAAATTACTTTAGCAGTAGTTGTGCTTCTATTAGCAATAATGCCAGTAATATGTGCTGCTGCCGCTGCTTAAGTGGCAATATGGAAATTTTATATATAATATATATATGCGTGTGCGTGTGTGTGCGTGGACGTGTGTAAACATTTACGAATAAATGAAGGAATTAATACATGAATGGTTATGCGGCGTTGAAGAGAACGCGTGCATGAAATGATTACATAAAGAAAAAAATCACACGTTTATAGCAAATATCATCTCATATAAAAGCATAGCATGTGGAAAGAGAAAAAGAAGAAGCTATACTCCACTCATCAGTCTGTTTCGTAGGTTTCGCGAAAAAAGAAAGTTTAAATAAATATTTGCATTTCCGATGGCGTCTGTCTGACTAAAGAGATCTAAGAGTTGACGCTACCATTGAAATTTTACTGAAACTTTATTTTGTGATGGATGACTTGAGTTACTTTATTTATTATAGAAAATTGTAATGAAATACTTAGAAAAGTTTTAGTAAACAACTTTTCATTTTTACAACCGTCTATCTCTCTCTCTATCTCTCTCTCTATCAATCTACCTAGCTATCTATCTATCTATCTATCTATCTACCCATCTATCTCTCTATCTATCTCTCTTTGTCTCTGTACTCAATTATTTGTTGAAGGAGAAAACCGTTAAATCAAATGCAAAAAATAATTATAATTAGTTTTGATAGGACTGCTATTCATTACTTCTTTCGCGGCGAGCTTGAATGCCTATTTTGGCTGACTGAATGAATACGCACAGTATACGTACAGTATTTGATTTTCTTTAAACTTCAAAAGCTGCTTAAACATATGGGGGAAAAATTAAAAATATTTTCGCGGAAATGGGATACTTGAAGAAGAAGAAGCCGTATTCCGGCGTTTTCAGTCATCAATTGTCATAAAATTTGTGACTGGATTCGGTTGGCATTTTCTCTCAAATTTGATATCCTGACGCAAAGCTCGCAAAAACTCCCCAATGTCAAATTTGCATTGACGCAAAGTTGCTAGTTTATGAAAATCACAAAAAAAGACACAGATTTTAAAAACGAAGCAAATTTAAGGGAAATTATTGTTATTAATATGTTTGTTATTTTACTACAAAAATCCTTATTTACAAACGATGCAAACGGTTAGCCATCTTTTACGCTGCAATCTAATGAAGTTGATCACTAAATAATAGGCTAATAATAAAACAAGTAAAAACGCTAGACTGGGACACGATCCACCATTAAATACCCTTCACCACCCTACACTTATTCTTAAAAGGACTTTTCAAAAAAGGCATTATAAGAGTAGTGGTCCAAAGAGTCCTCCCAGCCGAACCATTTTCAATAGCATTCGTCCTTGGGCCAAAAAACGTGAGTGCACCAAATTTCATGAAAATATCTCATAAGTGGGATAGACAGACAGACGAAATTAAATCAATTTAGAAAGTGATGGAAGGTGGATTTATCTCAAGCCCTACTGTGTGTCCCATACATAGGAAAATTGAAAAAAATTTTTTCTTTTTTATATTTTTTTTTAATATTTAAAATCTTTGATTTTGCATCTTTGCACTGTGCTCTCTTGTTATTTGCTTAGTCAAAAGTACAACATAAATATGCTTTTTGAAGTTTTTCAATTTATGGTTAAGTGTCGGAGCACGAAAGCTCACAAAAAGTTGACGCTTTGACCAGGAAAGTGACCGGTTTAACATTTGTTTAAGAGAAACGTATGGTTAGTGATATGTCAGTAACATGGGTGTTAGTTTGTCTTTGTCTCTCTCTCTCTCTCTCTCTAAATAAAAATTACCCAATTTTCTGGAATACAAAATTTTCCAAAATATTAGGAAAGTAATAAAACCGAATCGAAGGTTGCAATAAATCCCCATTCGCGTCATAGGATACAGACCGTTTGTACAATTGACATATAATTAACTGCTAACCGATGAAATTTTTAATTAAAAGATTCATTCGGGTCGAGAACGTTGATTCGGGGCCTTAAAGGGAAAAGGTTGTTCAACTGTGTTAGTAAGTCCAGTAAAATGAACCACTTTGAAGTTATAAATCTCGAACCGCAGTAAATAAGTTCCCTTAACTTTGTAAATATTTTTCGGTGAATAGCTCTTCTACTTTTATATATAAAGTTCTACGCTACTCCCAAATCAAGGCGTACAAAGCTAGTTTACGATATAATAGGGATATAAGGCGTGAACGAAAGAGAATTTTACGTAACCAAATACTTGCGGTAACTACAGTCAATCAAATAAACAGAACAAAGATCACGCAATTGTTTCTACAGACTGCGCTATATTTCGTAGGTCTTTATATGCTGGATGTAACAAATCAATTAACAAAGTGAAGTTGTTTTCTGAAGGAGGATATTATAAATAAATACAACTCGCACATATGTACACATACATGAGAAATAATGCATTATGTACGTACCGCGATCTGACTAATTTTTTAATTGAAATGTCAATCAAACCACACACAAAAGTAAGAAAAGTTTTATGGCAAGTTTCTGCGCAAATAAACATACACACATATTCAATCACTCAGCTAGCTTAGAAAACCTACACATAAAATCGAGAACTCACTCAAACAAAAAAAAAAAACAAAAAAATTGATTGACGATGCAACGTATGTAACAAATTCAGTCAATAATATTGCTTTCGCTCAGTATGGTGGCTTAAGAAAACAAAAAAAAAAAAACAAAAACAAAAAAAAAAATTAAGGAAGCTGCAACAGGTAAATAAATGTATATATCGTTCGGTACGTGAGCATTTTTAAGTCAATTTTCTTTTCAGATGATACAAGACAACATAAATTGACAACCTTGCGTGTTACCAACAATTTTAACTTTTATTATACACTTTATTTTGTTTCTTTTTCGGGAGCCTTTTAACGTGCAACTGCTGCAGGTAGAAAATTCATACATAAGAGACATGTGTATAGCTGTTGCTTTTGCGCTTTTGTTGTTGGGCGTATAATGCATTAAACAAACATACATACGTACATGCATAGACAGTGTGGCTTCATTTTTTCCTCTTTAACCAATCTTTAGGTACACATACAAAAAAACTTGTGTAGCGAACAATCTTGTGAAAAATTGTCACCACTTTATGAAATAAATATAAAAAAAAACATCTCTTTTAAGACTGGCGTAGTTTATTAAAATGTAACATTTATTACATAATCGTACTGCGCCCACAATTGCCGATTCTAAGAGAATCGTTTAATTATAAATCATATAGCAGAGGATTCTGTGTGAGAGAGAAACCGTTCTATACAGAACTAAGTTTGCATGAAGACTTGGTTTTCCAAAGTTGATACGGACCAAAGATATGGTCAATACAATAATACTAATATATAATAATGGGATAAAAATGTCATGTTTTTATCTAAAAACAGCAAATCTTTCTCTTATATCTATGCATTGCATCAGAGCTTCAAAGAGAAGACTTACGCAAACAGGAGCGGATAAAGTTAATTGTTTAGAATACGCAAAGGAAATTATTATTCAGAGAGTTATACATTTTCAAGAACCTTTCCCATCACGACGCGGCGAATTACCTTCTGTTGATTTCCTGAACACCTATCGCCTGCTTTTCTTTTATTCATAATAAATTCTAACGTTATCGCATTGAGGACTGCTAACGGTTTTCCATACCGAATAACAAAATATTTTAAAAAAATATAAAATCTGAGATAAAGTTTGTTGCAACTGCCGGTATATCGTTTCCAATATCCCGATAGCAGCGCATTGTAGACTCGTTGTAAGAAGTAAAGAGTCTACAATTGTCGGTATTATTATTACCATCAAACAAAGAATCTTTCAACCGGCAAGTTACTCTCGAGCAATGTAATCATAAACCGGCCACAGAATGCCATCAGTTAACAATGGAGTCGGCCATAATTTACTCTCAACTCTCTTGAGATCTTTAGGAGACCTCTTGCTTCATGAGAAATTAATCACCGTTCTTCGAGCTCCATCGAGCTGATTTTAAAGTCTCTCAACATTTTGAGAAGGGGTTTAATATTTCTTGATCATGTACTGCTACGCATCTAGTTTTCCACAATAAAGTGAAAAAAAGAACAAATGATTTCAATTACTATCATTACTACCGCCACTGTATTTTCTTACCATCTTTATTTTGCGGTATTCTGGTGCGGAGCAAGAAAGCTTTTGCTCGATCGAGTAAAGTGCATTTCGTAAGGATGAGCAGATCTCCGTATGTTATTCCTTCCGTTTCCATATAATTTTGTAGAAGTAAAAACTGAAGATGACTTGGTCGCTGAATAGAAAATGCAGAAGTAAGATAACCAAGGCATAAAAAAATACGTGCGCTTGCGTTTATATGGTTTTAGGTTTTTGCTCGGTGGCAATGTGTGCGCATCAATTAATGAACCTGTCTTTTGATTGCATTAAAATGTGTAAATTTGTCGCCAACGCAGACATATTTTTAACGCATTAAAACTATGCATGAAACGCACATTATTACTGAACGCAAGTCATAACAAGTACTCTTTTCCAAAGAAGAAGAACTAGAACAAGGCAACAACAAAACATATATTTATATGAATCATTGAAGTAAAATGAAAACGTAAACCGGTTTCTTCAGTACATACACTTGATTAAGAAGACGACGATAGTCAAATTAATAACAGAATGTTCAGATTCAATTTGATAAGTGTACGACAAACATAATCAATCATTGAAAAGAAACGAAGTATTATTCTGTTTCTAATGACTAAAAATGCATTGATCAGCAGGCCACATGGACACATTCGAATAAAACTTAAAACTGCATTCTCACGATCAATCAAACGCATTCATCTCTCTTAGATGCAAAGCTGTCATACGGAAGCTTATATCGGTCAGTAGCTTTGCAAAACTGCTCTTATGGTGCGTGTACGTAAGCAATGCAAAAGATATACTTTAGCGATTTAACTTTGAATGATGGTGATGACCACATTTTGCAAATGATTGAATTTTGATGCTAAAAAAATTGTCGTTCGCATTCGACCGCATTCGCTTACTGAAACCGTTCACACAATCCGCAATCAATTCAAATTGACTCGACTGCCCATGTATGTCAATCATGTTACTGCGTTTCGTTTACATTCCATATTTATACAATCGCTGTTACGTCCACTTGTTTGGCATGTCACCTGTGCTTAGCTTGTCATAATCAATCACTTGACTTACTTATCGCCAATCAGTTATTCTCTTCTGTTTTCATATATGTTCATCTGAATATAGCTAAATGCGATCATTGCAGTGAACGCTATGTTCTAATTTCTGTTTTTTTTTTCTTTTTTTTTTTATTAATCATATGGGTCGTTGTATGTATTATGTACTGTATGGTGAAACCGGTATCTATATGATAGGCAAATTAATAAACTTTTTGTTGTTGTTGCGAAGTTTGAAAATTAACTGACATTTATTGGCATAAAACGAGATCACAAATCAATGTCACTCTAATATTCCAGTTGTCATAATTATGAGTCACGAAATTTATTTTTTGATCAACGATTGATTATATATAAGAGAGCTTAAAACCACTCTTTCTAATCGAATTGTGAAGTGAGCTGCTTTAGTTTAACTACTAATTTTAGTAGCAAACCAAGTAACAACACTGTGGCGGGAAATGGCCCACCATCAAATACCCTACATCGCTTGGCTTAATACAGTGATTTTCAAATAATGTCTTTTCAATATGAATCCTTACATTGGAACTTGTCGAAAAATTGATCCGATCCGAATTATTTTCAAAAGTTTTCCTCGTTGGGTTCAAACGTATCGTCATACCAAATTTCATCAAAATGTCTTGCACATTGCGACATGTAGGTTGAACAGAAGAAACAAGAGGGCCAAATTTGTTTTTTCGTATAAGATAGTAAACGGCATTTCAACCGATCGATGAATACGTACTATATGTTGATCTGCCCATTTTTACTATCAAAAATATTTGTTATACACTAGTGGATATTTCTATATTCTACGGCGGTTCGCTTGATCGACAAAGAGAATTCGAATATGTTTCTAACCCCAACTCACTTTAATAGAATTTTCGTCACTTAAGATAAAATGTTATCTTAGCATTGCATTTAAACATGCATGTAATAAATTATAAAACGATAAAATAACAAGAAATGAACTAAAACATTATTGTCAGGCAAAACCGACTATTAATTTACCTCACTATTTCGCCTCATACAATCTTTCGATTACCTTGGTCATATTTTTCAGGAACGGCACCTATGTATTCCACACTTCCCACAGTAAGTCCGTACGTCAAATTACTGTCGCCATAAAATAGTAAAAACTATATGTTGTTGCCATAAAAAGAGGAGGAGAGAGAAGGAAGAGATTAATTTGAAAAAAGCGATGCCATCTAAGTTTTCCACATCATCCCAACCAAAGCTCCGCAAATATTCTTTTCAGTGATTTTCCTTAAGAAATACTAAAAATAGAAGGTTTACAATATCGTTCGCCTTTGGGTTAACCCATGGCAATGTATCAAATTTCATGAAAATATCGCAAATATACCGATCTGTAAACACAAACGCAGGAAAACATGAATAGACCTCAGACGGAAAGACGGACATAGCTTCGACGGATAGACATGCTCAAATCGAATCAGGATTATAAAATAAATATTGTATTTTGCCGACATAGCAAAAGAAAGCTTAGCTTTCATGAGAACTTCTATATGGGGTTGGAATCCAAAGGCCAGACTTTTGTGGTTTAAATTTGCTGAATTTTCGTGTGTTAAACATTGTGTCAAATTACTATTATGGACCAACTTTGCTCATAAAAACTGAACACTTAGTGGACAAAGCCCTACTTTTTGAAGGAACAGTTACATGAGAGCGGGTTAAAAAAAATTGCCCTATCCGATCCAAATTTTATACAAATTTTTGTAAACTAGAACATTATTTCATATAACGACTGTTTATGCGTTAGGTGGAAAGATGTTCAAAAGTGATCCGGTCCAATTCATTTCCATAGAGTTGTTCCTTGGGCCAAAACAAGTCACTATACAAAATTTCAATCTCAAATATTTGCGATTCCTAGGCTGACGTTAATAATTTATGGACAGACAACTGACAGCGGGATTGGCAGAGAAACTCAAGAATCATCTTTTAAACCGATCGGATTGATAAAAGATGAATCTATTTTATGTGTTACTGGGTGTTGCATACATCTGCAAAAACTTAATATACCTCGAGTGGTATATTATCTAAAAAATTTATTTATTTGAAAACAAGTAAAATAAAAATCAATTAAAAAAAACATGCTGAAATTATATTAAGACTTTAATATTTTATATATCAATAATAAAAAAACACGATCTATAAATTCAGTTCAATCATATTTTTCCTATTCATTTCATTCAAGTTCGCTTATTATCAGTCACAAGTAGCATAATGTATATAGAAACACTGGCTTCCTCTCTTTTTCGATCTCCCCGCCAATCGATCATCTATCACCTGCAAGGTATATCCACATTTTATGTTTTAATCACGTTTTAGAAACGAATTCATTTCATAATAAAAACTCTGTTGCAGGAAAAACGTATTAGTAAACAATCGATCGAAATTAAGATCTGTTTAATAACGATCTAAAAATTCTATTCCATCAACACAAAAAACAATGAATAGATAAGTTTTCATGTGTGTGTGTGTGTGAAGAAAATCATATACACACATATCTATTTCTAAGGTGTTAGCAAGTTGGGGAGGGGCTGTGATAGGTATAAAAGAGAAAAAGCACCTGAGGTTCTATGACAACACACCGCAGCTGAACTTAACGGCACTTAGAGCACTATTGCAATGAAAATAGTCTCATACATCTTGATTATATACATTTATCTATGAGTAACCATATGTGTACACATATAAATTCACATACGTGACCATGAAGTAGAGTTTGCACAAATTGAAATTATTTTTTGTTCTCTGCGGTAGTCTTAAGTGGTATAACTGGATTAGGCAAGAAAATAGTGCGCTAAAGTATTCTTGTCGACAATTACAGTGATCCTAAAGCCTTTGCCGTATGGAAAACATATATAAGGTGATTGATGGATGGAAAGAAAACTTGATATCAGTTGAGGTGTGAGCGATTGCAAGAGCAATTAATTAGCTTAGATTATATATTACAATGATATTTATATATATATATATATATATATATATATATATGTATATATATATTAGTTGGAATACATTGCATTTTGCGCCTTATTAACATTGAAAAGAGAATACTTTCGAGATATTAGGTTTGCAAATAAATTCTGTATATTTTTTAATAAAATTTAAATTTTTTTAAGATATAATTTTTACAAAGCTTGATAGTCGAAATATTCACTATCGTTATCTATGGTCTTTTGCCATTTATCGGATACAGTTTACAGACATCCTCGCGGCAGAAACTTCCTGTTTTCGAGACGAAATTAGTATCGAGCCATTTTCACACAGCTTCGTCTTTTCTGAGCCGCTTATTTTCTAAATAAGACTGCAAGGATTTTGAGCAAGTGGTAGTAAGTCAGGTCTGTGGAACGAGGCGCAATCGGGAGAACCATTCAGTACAAATTATAAATCACTCGCTTGATTGCTTTTGCTGTACACTGAAGGGCGTTGGCATGAAGCAAAGTCACCTTTCTTTGCCCGTAGGTGATGCTTCGTCTTCCGGCGAATAACTTAGTTTGACTGGTTGGACTTGATATCGTTCAAATGTAATAGTTTCACCAGCTTTTCACAAGTTCGTAGTAAATAAACCCTTCCCAATCTCACCGAACGCGTAGTAACGTGGACATTCGGTTTTGCAAGAGATAGCGATGGTTATTCTCGATGAGTCCATGCTTTTTATACCCTACATCACTTGTGCTACAGGGTATATTAACTTAGTGCGGTTGTATGCAACACGCGAAAACGCTTTATCATGCCGATCGATTCAAAATCATTATCTGAAATGATCTAAGCTTGTCTGTCCGTCTGATGCGTGTCCATGTAAATTTGCGTTCAAGCTGCAGGTCGCGATTTTTGAGTTATTTTTATGAAATTTGGTACAGCGGCGTGTTTTCATTCAAAGACGACCGCTATTGAAAATGGTTCAGATCTGTACACTTTTTCAACCATTACCCATATAATGCTCCATTCTGAAAATTCGTTAGCAAAAATGGCTAACTAGTAGCATTTGGACATTTTAAATTTGTATGAAAACTTCGGCTGCGGCAACTTATGCACCCCCTCTCATATAACGAAAACTGAAGTTCATATGACACAAAGGTATATTTTTCAATGCTTCAATGAAGAAAACTTAATCACTATAGTAATTTAACATTAAAATATGAACTGCACCAAATTTGGACCATCTCGGCCTATTCTTTGGATACTACCTTAATAATGATTTTCACGAGAATTGATCCCTTGTAGAACAGAAAATTCGAATTTTAACAAGTGGTGATGGAAACTGACCCCTAATATAATATTAATTTCATACAAAAATGAACTCTACGACATTGGGATCATCTATGCCTATTTTTGGATTCTGCCCTATGTAAGGATTGCACTTGTAGTAAATTAGCTTGCATTTTGGGTCCGCGTCTCCAGAACTACGCACATGATAAGTATGCCTTTATATAAACAAGATATAATTTTTGTGGTCCTTAAAAAAAATAAGAATTGTATTAGATAATGTGATGTAGAATACTTCAAAGTCGATCTTCCCCGACTACTTGTTCTTACTTGTTTTCATTTAGGATTGCCGAGCAGCATGTATTTCTCATTCTATGAAGATCATTCTCCCTTTAATGGTGATTTGACAAATGCAAGCAGATATCAATATCACGAGTTTTGTTCTCTTCGGCTAGCGTTTTTCTTTCTTCTGTTTCGTGTTTTTTGTACGCAATCGAACTAGAATTGCTTGTAGACTCATTCCTAACTACACGGTAAGCTCTTTTTGAGTTTGTGGTGGACTTTCATTTGGCGAACTTTGAATTTCTTTATTCCATACCATTTGAGGAGCTTCAGAGCGTCGATTGTCCAGAAGACTACAATTTTTTGCACAAGCTGTCGTAGACGCCTTTCTAACTGTTAAACGATTCCGTAGCTTCAGTTGCATTTTTTTCCAATTTTAAACAGAATAATATGCAGCGCCGTAAATGCTGCTTGTTAACATCCATATTTTTACGCTTCAATGATAAAGACAGCATTAATTTAGGTCAAGGTAGCAAAATATGCAACTCTAAACTCCTTCTAATACCGTGAATAAATAACGACTTATAAGCAACAAAAACCTATATCGTACAAACACTAATGTCTAAGGTCTGTCTGCCGAAAGTGGTGGAAGCAATGAGTGCATCAGGCATGTTTTTTAAAGCCATCGATTTAAACACAGAGAATTTATTTGCATACCTCCTTAGAATACCAATTTTCAATATTTCTTATTCTTGCAAATGCTCGTGAAATGCATGTTAAAGTTATACAGCTCTCATGTTTCAGAAAGGTTTCAAATCCCCTTTAGTCTCACAAATAATTGTGAGAGGCATTCAAACAAACTAAACTCGTTTGCGTAATCCACACCATAAAATTCTCGAAGCAATATTCGAATCGGTAAATTCGGGGCACTTTTTTTTTTGTCTTATTGGCACTGAAATGGTTCGATGACAATGAATTTTCTCCAATCTACCGAAGAGGAATTTTGTTAATAAATCTCAAGTTTTGCATACGTTGGTAACCTTGCTGTCCCCTGACTAAATGATAGACTTTAGCAAGCTGTATCATCAGTAAAACTTGGAAAACGCGCCACGATATGAATTTAGATCATAATTAATTACCTTACAGAGGCATACGTTCGGAAGAGAAAAGCGAAGAAAAATATGCCCAAAGTGAACAATTCTTTGCATGTACGTCATTTTCGAAAAAATGTGCTTTCCCCGACTTTTTCTACAAAATATCGTCAAACAGTCGCAGTATTCATCTATCTGGGCATTTAAAGATGCAGCATTAATTTGTAGTAGAGTCATTACAATATTAAGGGTCCGCCAATTTGTGTTTATGTCGTACGAAATTTCGATGGCATTTAATAGTAAAATAACAAAGTAACTTAATTTTGTACGCATTTCATAATTGCGGTGTCCTGAACATTACATTTTTCTAACCACAAAATCTTGCTTCAGGTAAAACGAATTTCGTCTGCTATATTTTTTCTTCATAACAAAGAGAGCAAACGTTGGCTTTTTTTCTTTTTTTTTTTTTTGGAAAAAAGAATTTAATTCATTTCATTGTATGAAAATATTTTTTTGAATTTCCGTTTTGGTTAATACGGCGTAGAGGAAGACAAAAAAAAAAAAAAAAGAAATGGATATAACGTAACAAATAAATAAGAAAACAAATTATGCAAATGAAATTTTTGCGATAGCGCGCAACAAAGTAAAATTGTTTACGTTCATCTACTATTCAAAAAGGATGTTATTATAGCTTTATCAACTGATTACAAAGCGTACAAATAGTTAATGGTAACCTTCAAATTCACAAAGAATGATGATAAACAATAAGTTTCAAGAATAATTGGCTTGTGTCTGTTCAGCCTTGTAATAAGAAGGCGAGGTATGCTAGCGGCGGAAAGTCAAAGTTCACTTTGGTTAATTTCAAGTAAATTCTTTTCCGAAATTTCGTTAATATCAATTAATTAATATTCAGAAACGTGTTGTACAAATTTATGTCAAGAAAGATAGCATCACTATGTCACGAATTTTTATGGTTACCCTAGGATTCGCATAATTGAGATATTTTGATAAAATTTTGTACACTGGCTTGTGCTGGCACAAGGAAGAACAAATGTTGAAAATGGAAAATGGTTTTGAAAAAGTCGTTAAATGAAAGGATATTCAAGTAATAAATTTATGCGAAAAGTTGGAACCGGCTGAGCCAAGTTTTTGAAACCGCATCTATATAAACGATCCTAAGCACAGTAAGCCTTTATTTAATAAAGATCTGGTCTCTAACCCATAAGGATGCACTTTACCTAAGGTAGGCGATTGCAAAGCGTATAAGACTCACTTCTATGACTGAGTATTTGTCAATCGGATGAGGCATTCAGCCGAAAATATGGAGCTGCGTGGGTGGCGTCAGAAAAAAGCTTAGATATTAAGGTTTGACCCATAAGTAAAGATGGGTAAAAAAAAGTTCCCATTTGGTGCTAACCACGTTCGAGTAACGACGTTGCACTTCTGGAGGAGTAACTGTTGAGGAAAAACTTGATAACTGAGTCAAAATAATGTGAAAGGAGTCTTGAATGAACTATGTATGCCAGTGCTGTGTATACCAGTGTTAAGATACATATGTTTATGAAAACAGGTTTCTGTCTAGAAGCATGTCCACCTATTTAACATTGGTCTGTTGTTTCCTCTATCAATTATCGTAGAAATTTTCAATAAATTTCTTTAAAATATTTCATAAGTGAATGCCTCGAATATGTACACATTTTCTATATATATCAGTATATAGAGTTCATGATTTCGTCCAAAAAATCAAGCAAATACCATAAAGCCGAAAATTTTTACAAATGAAAGGTGGAACAAAGAGTACGTTGAAAAAGTGCAGGATTTTTCGAAGCTACTGCTGTCGGTTAAGGAGAGCAGAGGATATAAAGATTGCATTTTCATGAAGTTCATGAGCATAAAAGATAGGAAGAGTAAAAAAAAGGCACTGGACGCAAATACGTTAGTTAGCACACACATCGCAATAAGCGTGGTGTGCATGGTGTGAGCTTTTATCTGTGTTTGTGTAGGAGGCATAAATTTCTATACAAATTTAGTCTCATATACATTCATGGGTGCGTGAGAATATTTACGAGTTCGTAGGCATCAGCTGCGTGTTGCACACAGCAGACAACCATATATTCAACAATGTATGCTGTATCGTATGCATTCATATATATTTGTTCGTATGTATATGCGTGCGGTAGAGACAAATTAAAAGGACTGCCAACAAAAAGGCATTGAGGCGCAACACTTTGTATCACCGGTTACTGATGATGCCGGCGTTGGAATGAGAAGGCCACAGTTCTGTTGCAGTATTCAACTCCCCGTTCCGCTTCTTCTCTAACGAGAAAATTATTACCATGGCAAGCTTTTTGTGAATGCGACACAATTGGTTTTCGGTGATTGAGTTGTGAAATGTTGATGGTTTTTGTTTCAGTCTCCAATGCAACAGTAATGGCAATAACAAAAGCACAATTTATGCGTGCGGACACATATTAGACTGTGGAAGCAACAAATTTCACATACATTTACATGTGAAGATATGCGAAAAGGGAGAAAATAATTTTGCATAATGCTTATCTCTCTTTCTCTCTCTCCCTCTCTTTCTCTCTCCCTTTATCGTCATTCTTTCACCAAACCCTCACCCACCCTCTCTCTCCTTTTTGTCTACTTATTTAACGTTATATATTGTCATCTGCCTCCCCAGTGTACCTACCTATGCACTGATGCATATGTGTGAGGAGAAAGATTTACGTTAACACTTGTCTAAACGACCATTGGCAGCAAATCACAGAACTCGTTTTATTACACGGCTCAGTTGGTTTTTCGGTTTGGCAGCAGGGAACCTCATGATTTGACAATAAATGTTTTCTAACGAGATCTACACCAGAAAACAATCATCCATCCATACCATCCATACCATCTAAATGTTTAGTCAAGCAGGCTAGTCAGGCTAGTCAGGCCACTCAGCCACTCAGTCATTCAGCTAATCAAGCCGGCCGACTATAATCCCCCACGGATTGAACATGTATAGGGAGATATCGACAGCCGAGGGGGACAGACTTGTGAAACATGTGCAATTTTCATGTGACTTAAATATTTTGTTTGTTGTTGTTGGCTTGTTTACTTTTCTTTCTTTTTTTTGTTTTTGAATATGTGTTGTTTCACATTGAACACTTGCAACATAATCGTTTTGCCATCATTCGTACGTTGTTTATTGTCAGCAACACTAACCGCAGTGTCACCAACGTGTCTCATTCATTTGCTTGTTGTTGTTTCTGTTGTTTTTATACACTTTTTTTGTTATTGTCGTTGTTATAGCGCTTTCATGTAAACATCAGGCATTGAAAGCTTTTCGGTGTGTCTGTCTAAACGTCTGTTCACACATTCGTCACACTTTAGCTTCAATATGAAATGCTTTTTCGATTTTTTCCTTTCTTTTAATTCGGAGGGCGATTTATGTACAAGTATTTAAGAACTATAAACTTCCGGAGAGCCGAACCCAACTTTTTACTTTAATTTCAGTTACTTCTAGTTCCAAAAAAGCATCAAATGGCCCGATTTTGTTGGCTTGTGTTTATATATCATCATCGAAGGGTAGGCCTATCTGGCCACTTTTACCGCTTAATACGTTACAAGTTACAAAAAGTAGACACATTCTTGACTGGATTGAAACGGCGATGCAATTTAACTTCAGCTTCTTCTATCAATCATCAGTCTCACAGTTCTTCAATCAGTTCACCTACCAGCCCATCGGGCGGCTGGTCCGTCCCTCGACCATTGTTAAAACACTCGTTGGAATAGAAAACTAAAACTTGACATATGCAGACTGAAGTTATGGTCATAGATCAAGTTTAAATGTGGATACCGGCAGTAGGCAGAAAACTATAACGTACCGTTAATAAAAATACGTTCGTGAACTCTAGCTTCCAATTTAAAAGAGTTAGTAATAAAAAAATTTGGCATAAATATTCATTGAGGTCAGCAAAAAGGTGAACGTAAAAATAGTCCCGACCAACTAAAAGGCATATCCACATTTGACAAAATATTTTGTGTTTGTATTGATTTCAACTTGTACCTGTGTGTGAGGCTTATGGGTATGAAAGACTAGACTCTAAGGCTTACTAAATACTTCAATAAAGTTTAAAATAGCTGTAGTGCAAATAAAAACGAGCTGCATTAATAGTTTCTTCCTTTATCAGTAACGTATTTCATAGAAGCGTCACAACCCTTTGTTGGTGGACTTTAGCTTTTATTTAGTTTTTCTAGTAAACAACAGAGCGTTTTCCGTAGTTTTGCGGGTAATTACTAAAAGTAAAAATTTAGAAATTGTAATGCAATGGATGTGAAAACAAACGAAGTAAGATGTTGTACAAAGGAACGCTTCTCAACTGCTTAAAATCACGTAAATTTTCTTCTGATTAATTAAGTGCGGTACTAAATAAAAAACATTTGACTAAGAACTACTAAAACGGCAAGTATTTAAAAATTTCAGTCGCAAATCACAAATTCAGCTGAACGACTCTGGAAAAAATTGCGTTCCTTGCATCTTTATATTTTTCAATTCGTTGTCTTAGCATCCAAACGGGTATCCCACTGCGGTGGCTGAACAATGTAGAATTCTGTTTGAAGAATGATTTGAAAGAAAATTTGTGCATGTGTGACTCTCCACTGTGTCTGTGTGTGTGCGATAGAGATTTTCAAAACAAAAAAATACATAAAAAACAAGGAAACAGCAAAAAAAAGAAGAAAAACATGCAGCAATATAAAGTGTGGAGTACACAGCATCATCATGCAACACGAGGGTACTGACGAATTTGTGAAATTTGCCTGGATGCGCTTGGTTGACTAGTGTTTATATTTTTGCTTTCAATTTGTGTATAAGCAAACAAGCGGGTAGTCAGGCAAATATTACGGTACGACTCGTCAGGTCTGTGCATGGACTAGAATCGAGTGTGGTGGAGCAAAGAGTCAACCTAAAGTTTATTAAGCGCATCTCAATGTGAAGTTAACAGATTTTTTGACAGTGATCTCTTAATTTAAAAAATCGTCGTTTAGCTGCAGCAAAACTATAACTAAAAAAAAAAACACAAAAAAAGCTTCGCCAAAGCGGCCATTTTGTGGCGGCGCATTTAATTGAAGACCATGGAGTTTTAAGCAGGCGCCAGTTTGTGGGTTATTCGCATCTTTTTTTTTTCTTTTTTTGTTTTCTTTTTTTCGGAGTTCTTTTTGCATAAACTCGTCTCATGTTGTTTTAATTTTCAGTTTTTTCTTCTTTTGCGAATTTTTTATACCAAGTCATTAAAACAAACATACTTCTCCTACATCATCACCAGACCAGCTACATCATCAAATTTGAAGGTAGTCATCGCATCGCATTTAAAATCACTTTAGACCGCGTGTTATGCATAAATAATCGACCACAAACAAACCAAGCACTTTGCTTTCAAGTTTGTTTGTCCGTCCGTTCGTCCACCCGCCTATCTTTCTCAGTCACTTTTGTATGCCTTTCATCCATTCAATTTAGTTTATGGCCTTTTAATCTTTCATACACTAGCGTTCACAGACACATAAACGCGCGCACACACATATATATATGTATATATATATATATATATATATACACATACATATGCATATTTATACTGTTGCATTGCGAACGTTGCTGCTTTGGGTGTCTTTGGTTGTTCGTTCAGTTGTTTACGATCTCATCACGTGATTGATGGCAACTGTTTTATGGGTTTTTGCATGCAAGCCATCACTAACGCTGTAGCAACTCCATCATTTTCATCGTCACCATTATCAGCACTGTTTGGAAAGTGGAACGTGCTAGTTTGGCCACTTTATGCCCCAAAGTTATGATGTGTTAATAATGGCGTTTTATGGTTCGTTGTAGGCGTTTCACTCACTTTTTTTCTTATTTCTTTCTTTTTCTCTTTTTCTTATCCTATAACTTCTGAAGCATTCATTTCGTTAACAATTTATTAACAATTACTTGGTATGATTTTGTTAATTATATTTCTTGATTTAACAGAGAAAGGAACAACTTCGTGACGCTTTTCCCAATAAATGGATTTACAGCCGCATAAAGTTTGTGATACTTTTTCCATTAAGCTATCCTGAGGCACATTTAAATTGCGACACTCTATAGATAATGAAAAGAAAACCATTGTGACGTTTATTATTTCAAAAGGAAATAAATGCGTTTTGAAAATTAGACAAACTCCGATGATGTCCTCTATTTTGCAACGTTACTTCGACCAAGAAGTTAACGCCTTGACTTGTAACAAAAATTCATGGTATTCAAGTGGTGAATATATTTTATCAAAATCAACGGCACGCAAACGTGTGTGTGTGTGAACCATTGCTCTGGACGACCAATCGATAAAAATTCAGCAAATTTTCAAAAGTTGAGGATGACTGCCACATTTCGTCTTACGACTTTGTTATGGAATTAAACGTTGACCAGAAAAGATTTTTGAACCATTTACATAAAGTAAGGATATAAAAGCTAGGTCAATATTTTGGGACAACATGAATCTACAGGCAACAATTTAATGAACCGAACTTCCAGCTAAAAGAAAAAAAATTTGACCCAAAGTGTAAAAGGCGATAGGAAACATGCGACAATGATGTGCGTAAAAGATTGTAACCAAAGATGAATGAACTAGTCTGGATGGATTCATAGCCTGGATGGATGCATAGTCTGGATGGATGCATAGTCTGGATTTCCGGCACGTTAACTAAGCTTTAAGCTTGGTGCAATTACAGGGCAATCTAGCATTAGGATACCCTGCAACATGTGCAGATAGTTGATTCTCCGTAAACAACTAAAACGACTAAAGTACATTCACATTCCCACGTCTTACATTACAAAAAGCCCAACCAAACAAAGCTTTAACGAAGAGCTGGTTTGAGAAGTTCTAATGCATCTATACAGCCTAGACTGGACATTGTCTGACTACCCTTTGTTTCGCTCGCTGGAAAACCGAGTTAATGGAACCATGAAATCTTAAAGGGATAACATAAAGATTTTAGCTGAAAATAGACAAACTTACGCACAAATTAAGCTCTGTTGTTTTAAAGACTATAAAAAAAATTATATTTTATTTGTATAATAAATTTTTTGATATAACAGAATGTACGAAAAAAAAAGTGTGGAAACGAGCACAAAAATGAGTTGCTAATAAAATCGAATGATCAGAAAAAATTCGTTTAAAATATAAGAGGAATGCTTACGCAATTTTATGAAACAAGGAACACAAACTTTTTCCTTGACCTATTGTTGTGAATTATTCTAAAATTAGAATATTCCGTAAATCGAAACATAGAGATTTTTTTTCTCCGTTAAACCAGGAACTTTTAAAGAAATTCTAAATTTTTACAAAGCTAGTCAAAGAAAGAATATTTGACTCCTTTTTATACCAATATTTTTACTAATACACGATATTTGACAATTAGCGTCGCTTTAGGCATAAATCTACAAATAACAAACTATGTGCACATTGTAGTTTTTTTATTCGTGAACGGTTTCTTAAAAATGATGGATAATTTACCATACGGCAAAAGTTTCAAATCTCATTTAATGCCACATTTTGTCATTGGCTCAACAGGCGGGTTATGTAAACATAATGCAGTTATCCACGTTAGTCACTAATTTGGCTTTGAGTCTTAGGGGTTTTGGGTCTTCGATATTCATTTGCAAAGATAGAGATGGTAAGATACATAACAACAAATTTATAATAATGATAAGATCAGCGCACTAGCACCAGTTACCTACCTACACAAACGGAATTTGTGGATAAAAAATACATTTTTTTTGTATGAAATTTATAGAAAATATTTTATTCCACGTTGTCTATTTATGCACTTTTCCTACCTGCCGACAACAAACGACGAGAAAAAAGCTGTTGCTCTTGTGAGGCAAATCATTGATCGAGCCATTTTCCCACATTTTCATAAGAAGTGAAGGGCTGCTTAGCACATGCATATGCCATGTAAAAATTTGATCTGATTGTGTTGCCTTTCTTGCTATTCCTTTCGTTTTTTGAAGAGCGGAAGCTTCAAATCGATAATTGGTTTTTGGTAGCATTTGGTATTAATCGTTTAAACTGACTTTAACAGCAAATAAAGGCCACACTCATGCTCCCACCTAGCACGGAACATCATCTTCTTGTCAAAGCGATTCAATCTCGCAGTCGATGTGGAAGGTACACCCGGCTGTACCCGTGAATTTTGACGCATGTGGTTCAGTTCATCCCCATTTATGATATGATGACTATGTTTTTGTATTGTTCGGTCGAAAATAAACTCTCTATCGGCGAATGCTTCATATTTGGCCGAAAACTTCAGGGTTTCATTTCTTAGAAAAACCAGTTTTCGCTGCGATTTGTATATGGCATCGTATTATGACTGTTTATGGTTACTAAATATCCAAGTCACAAAAAAACTACATCTTCAGACATGTAAGCGCTCTATACGTACATACCTAGCATCTTTGGCACCTCTCTTTCTCTCTCCCTCTCGCTCTCCCTCGCTCTCTTTCTCTCTCTCTCTCTATTTCTTACTCCCTTTTTTTCTCTCAGGTCCGGTCAACATGCGCATGATCAGTTGTTTACTATGAGTGGTGTCTTTTCCTAGCAATTCACTACTATCTACCAGTTTTGACAGCACTTTGCTCGACCGTGGTTCCTGAAATCATCTTAGACTGAAAAACATTTTCGTAGTCCAATCAAGCAAAACATATGATCCTGTTATAATTCATTGTATGAGGTAAAATTACCTTATCTCGGACGACGAAATTTGTGCGACTTCGGGGCTTACCATCCATCCTTCGATGACCCGTATAAAAGTAAAAATTGATTTTCCCATCTTTGAAACCCATTGTTCGCACAATCGTATTTTGGCTTTTATTTCTATTGTGAATAAATTACTGGACGCATGGTTAGCGCTATGCAATTATAGGATTTGTTAAGTATGAAATTTTGTAAAACTTTTTGACGGGAAATGTACATCATTTGTGATTTGGAAAGGAGAATATGTTACAAATGACGGAAATCTGGAGTCAGTCAATCGCTCATTGCAGTTAAAACTTCGAAACATATTTATAACATCAGAGAGTAAAAAAGAGAGAATGTTATCAATATTGGTGATCTTTGCATATTCATGCAAAAGTCCAAAGGTTGGCAGGTAGTACGCATAGAATACGCTTCATTACTGATTATATACGACTAAGACGTATTTTATGTTCTCTTCTCGCTTACACATTATACGTGCTGTGTCCATCCTTCAATCTTTGAAAATTCCTCTCCACTTCAGTCAGTCACTCA
This sequence comes from Glossina pallidipes, assembly GCA_000688715.1. Taxonomy (NCBI): domain Eukaryota; kingdom Metazoa; phylum Arthropoda; class Insecta; order Diptera; family Glossinidae; genus Glossina; species Glossina pallidipes. The sequence continues at coordinate 73,715 of KK499779.1, forward strand.
CTGCCTAAAAGATATCAGATTGTCAGACATATGCTTATATGTTATGGTTTTGCATTTCTTCTTCCATGCTGTTGAGCTAAACTTTTAACAAAATGCAGTTCTTCATGTTCTTCATGTATGGAAGCCCCGAAGCAGGTTCCCTACCGAGGATCATCGCCATCATCATGATCATCGTCTTATTCAGACAATTTTGCTTTTGTATTCAACGGTCAGCTTCTACATAAACGTTGATTACCATAATTTTCGGTTTTGTTTTTTTTTTTTTGCTCCTTTCGCTTATAGCCTTGCCTTATTTGATAGGTTTGAATATTTCTTAACACACACTTTAGTGCAGTTCATCACTTGCACAGCCATACAGTATGCGCGTTTATTTGCAGACTTTTTACATAAATCACTATGTCTCCAGCTGGACAGAGCAGCCTATCATCCATTTCATTTTGCCAGATATTCTTGTTTTGGTCATGCCTTTTCGCTTCTTCGCATTCAGTTGTTTTATTATCGATTAATAATTAATTTACGTCTCGCTGTGAGTTGTGACCTGAGCTCCTCTTCTTCTTAATATTGCAATCTTCCCCTTTTCCCCTTTTCGTAATTAAAAATTTTAAACTAGAAAATTGCGATCATTTTGTTTGAAAGCACTTGTCAAATTTGTTTAAAAACGAGAATTTCTTCCAGAAATGCATTATAAGTGCCAACGCTTTCGGCGCATTTAAAATATGGTTTCTTAATAAGAAAAAATGCGAACTTTGCCTTTGGGAAACAAATCATTTCAAATTTTTGTTTATCACTTGTCTCAGGTGAGTACAATTTTTTCATTAACCCGTTCACAATTATTAGAAACTGCTTAAGTGATGAGCTCAAAATTGTAATTTTTGATAGCGGTATACAAGACTCGTCTTTCCATTTGCAACCTAAACTAACCACTGAAGGATGGGGATAAACTCATTTTGTCATAATATTCGCAACACCCAAAAGAAGGCTTCAGAGAGCCTATAAAGTGCATATATGCTTAATCGGCGTGAAATTCTGAATTGATTAAGCCATGCCTGTCCGTATGTGTGCCGTGCGCTGTTGACCCGCTCTTGGTCGCAAAAATGAATATATCGACTTTAAATTTGGAAGAAACATTGAATGATTTTTCCCGCAGGTTGGTATTGGAAATGGGCCAAATTGTTGAGAGCACAAACCCAGTGCGCAGTGAAACGTAAGTTGAACGCAACTCCGTTTTCTAAACAAAAATTTGTGGATCTTCGTTCATTACTCACAAATTATAAAGGAGAGAAGACTGAAATTTTCCACGGAAAACTCTACTATTTGTGTGCAAAAAAATCGGTCACGTGCACACAAAATTATATGTGATTTTCTTTTTTCACTTCTTTCAAGTTTTATGCTTACTGATCATAAGACAAACACTTTCTTCAAATGAAGACCTACTATCTAATTTTAAAATAAATATGGTGGACACCACGACATTGTGGATTGATTTTTCTTAAAAATATCTACCATATGGGTACCAAACAAAAAGGCTTTGGAAAGTAGAATGCGAAAAGGTAAGTGTGTTAATTCTAAATTAAAGTGGATATGTAAAGCTTGGCATGACATGTCTGTAGAAGCCCCACCATAACAGGTACAAAGATACTTTCATCTAAAACGAACCACCCAGCTCTCTGTGCACAGTTAAAAAGTAAGCATGAAAATCCAGCTCACACGCTCTCATTAACCAAATATTTCGAAATTATGAAGCATTGTTTCAAGGCGTCTTCAAAAGGTACTCGAAATAAGCTCTCTTTGCGCGCTTTCATCGAAAACTTTCTTTCAGGACCGAGAACCATAGATAACTTTATGATTGTTTTTTGCCAATGACGAAAGACGACGAAACTACAAAACAAAAAACGATGCGATTGGGTTGAGGATACAAATATCAAATTTTACGTTCGATGTCGAGCAAAACTCATACACTGTCAAGTACTAGTTACGTACCATTCGTGAAAAGTTGTTCGATAACACGAACCATTATCCCGGAATTGAAAATAATCCTCAGACTAGGTCGAAAACGAGACCCATAAACTGACCACTGACCAATCAGATCAAAAGTTCGTCTACAGTCAACAGAAGAAAGCCATATATGGCTAAGGCGGCGTAATGTGTAGCATGGATCCTTATTCGCATAGTCACACTCCTAGTGTTATTCAATTATAAAAAAAAACGATTTCGAACATAAGAGATTTACGATACGTTCGATACTCGAAATAGATTCCATATATGAAGTTAATAAGTCTGTGCCATATCGTCCACTTAAATATAATATAGTGATGAGTATTAAGCGAACTAAATCGACTCATGCTGAATAAATCTTTTTGATTTACTACTCAATCAATTCATTTCGCCTACAGATTTGAATCTACGAATGCTTAATATTTTATCCATTGTTTTTCACGCTCTTGTGTTTTCAACGATGACAAAAAAATCTTGTAGAAATACTTTTCTGTCTGGTAAACTTCACCCAAATATTAACATAACTCTGGGCTTTAAATAATTTATTACAATTCATAGAATCGCTTACAGACACCTGGCAATCGTATGATAGAGAAATAAGTAAAGAAAATTATTTCGCCCATTAGTTTGTGATTAACAACATACACAACACATACGTTGTAGCTGTTGTTGTAGTGCGTAAATTTCACTTTACTAACTAATGGCTATCATGATGACCGATATGATAAGAACCACCTTCTCGAACAACTTTATAAAACTGCAAGCCAGATAGCTTTATGCGCCATAGACCGAATCTTAGATACCCATTGTCTTAACTTAAATACACATATATTTACATTTTTAGGGAATAGATATAAATACAGACAAACTTATTACTAAAAGTGGTTCGTCTTAATTTTCTATATAGTAATCTGAAAATTTGATTATTTTTAAAAGTTAATTAAGACAAAATAAAACCACTTACTTGCCTCTGTTATTTGATATAGATACTAAAGTTCATGATAGTTTAGGACATATGCATATGTACAAGATAAGGTCTACTCGAGAGCAATTTTCCGATCGAAAGATTTGTCATTCGACAATAAGAAAAATATTTTAACTCTATACTCGGTACAGCGAGTTCGTAGTCCTTAGTTATCAAGTTTCCTTGCAAAAGTTTGCCCGATATAGAGAAGCATATGCCGGCCCTTGCATTTTTTCCTCACATGGTTTGGTTGCAGTTGCAACAAACTTTTTATCAAATTTGATATATTCTCCTTAGTGTCACGCTGCAAAAGCAATAACAACAAAATGCATATCATTTAACATTGACAACGACATCAACCTTAAATGAAGAAGACGAAGAAGAGTAAGAAGGCTTATAAATAAACAGAAAAATGCATAATGGAGGGGCATTAACGAACACTTTTATTTGTATGTGTAGCGTAGTGTAATGTATATACACATATGTATTCGCATATTTGTGTATGTGTTTATGTGTAAATGAATACAACGACGAAAAATTGCCAAACTGCCAGCAATGGCAGATTTATGACTGCAACTTGATGTGCATTTGTATGAGTATGTATTATACATATGTATATATATGTACATAAGTCCGTCCATTTGACTGCATGTCTTTTCATTTATGTATTTGTCTGTTGTTGGCCGGGCTTATGTTTTTTTAACTGACATTTGGCTTTAGCTTTAGCTTGGTTTGGCTGGTTCGTTGGTTGGTTGACTGTTGTCTGTCTTAAAATTACGCTTGTTTGCCTGTTTCTCGCCAATTTCACACAAATGCATATGTCGATATGTATAGTTTGTTGTGTATGCTTATATATGTAGATAGAATTATTCCTTGTATGTTGTTTATTTCTTTTTGCCTTCAAAAGCCATCATCAGACACTTGGCTTGTCTTGGCGATTTTTGATGCATTTCATGGGGCGTTCCACGTTGCCACAAAACACTATACAACACCAATAACAGCAGCGCAATAAAGCTCAATATAACGCTGTTGCCAGGTTTGAAAGATGTCTGTTATTGTACTGCTTTTCCTACAGTTGTTTTTTTTTTGCCGTTGTTGTTGTTGTCGCTTTACTAAAGCTCGCGCTGCTGTTTATATGAAAAATGTCGAAAAACGAAATATTAATTTATGGCAGATAAATATGAAAACGAAAAAAATAATTAAATACTCACTAACATCTATATAGACATGTATATGTTTTTGTGTACCTGTAACGAAGATTATTCGCAGTGCTGCTTATGTATGTATGTATGTAAGTATGCATTGTTGTTGTGTATATAAACATATATATATATATTTGTAATACTTTAATGCCTCTAAGGATCGTCATTTTATATATACGTATGGACGCATGAGAGCGCGAATGTTTGTGTTTATTGTTTAACAATATTAATTGCCTGAACAGGAAGTTGTAGTGTTTAAAAAATTGTGGTTATTGTCGTTATTATATTATTGTCTACTCTTCAACATTTGCTTGTCTGCCTACCTGCTCGCTTGTTTGCTTACTTGCTTGCTTGCCTATCTAGCAAACAGCCTGTTTTTATTCCGCCTGCCGACATATGAATGTGGGTAAAATTTTTTATATATGATCGTGTTTTTTATTTATTAATCGATCAATAGTTTGATAAAAATGAATTACGGCAAAAAGCATTAAGAGTAAAATAAAAATATGAAAGAATTCTTGATTTTATCATTAAAGTCTTTTAAAATGTTCATAATCTTAAACTTAAGCATTGATTTTCCAGATGTATTTAATGTTCAAAACGCGGAAGTTCAACATCACAGAGATATGTTCAACGTTTTTAATTAATTATTTTTATAAAGCCTCTAGTTAATCATTTAATAGAATGCAAAGATATTACATATGAAGAAATTGTTGAAAAGAGTGAATCGACCGCAATTAAGAAATGTAAACCTGTGCTTACCTAAGCTAACGAGAAAATGACATTAAGTCTTATAGGTCAACAAGTCTTCTGGCTGTCTTTTCGAAAATCTTTGAAAAACTTCTGCTACGGAGATTCTAGCTAACTTTAAACGATAATAATATAGTACCCGAGTACTCATTTGAACTTCGCTATAACTTTGGTGAGCCTGAGCAATGGCATTGAATTGTTAAAGAAATAAGAAATCCGTCGGGGAGTAAAGATTACAGTTCAGCAATGTTCTTGTCTTGAATGTTAAACCACGTTTTGATAGAGTTTGGTATCCAGGACTTCTTTGTAAATTGAAAAATAAACTTCTTCTTCGTTTCTATCTAGCCTTTCGTTTTTTTTTTAGGAGAACGCTTCTTCTATGTTAAAGTGAACAACGAACTGTCAGCCGTCTATAAAATCGAAATGAATACCCAGCGGTGTAATGTATTAGGTCCATGCCTGTACACTTCTTACATGTCGAATATGCCGCAAGCCAAAGATGTGACTGGTGCTATACATTGGTTGATGATATGATTTTAATTGCACTCAAAACAAGTAAAGATGAAGCTTCAAATCTCTTTCAATCATATTCTTAATTCAAAATCTTAACAATATCTTTGTCTAAAGAAATGAAGCTGACGCGTCAATGCTAAAGAAGCTACATCTACCAAATTTGCTTTGAAAACAAATAAAAAGACTATAGAGGGTCACGGCCCACCGTCATGTACCCTACCGCCCTACCACCACCTACCACCTAAAAGCTATCCATATATCGACTTTGCAAAATAACACGAAATAGTCGAGGAAGTGATCCGATCCAACCATTTTCAATTAAATACAATCCCACACATATTCTTAAAACGACTTTTCAAGAAAGGCACTGTAAGGGTGGTGGTCGAAAGAGTCCTCCGAACCATTTTTAACCATATTCGTCCTCGGGCAAAAACAAGTCAAGTGTAACAAATTTCATGAAAATTTTTAAAAAATTGCTCCCCACAGGTTGAATACAATAGAAGAGATAGTATAATAAAAGGTGTATCCATTTGAGGCACGAACTTAATATACCATTGTACTATAAATTATGTGGAATATAAAAAACAATTGCTCTCCAATATTTCTTAACGGCCAGCAAATTCTTGAGTGGGACTTTATTAAGTACCTAAGTATACAGGTAGATAGAAGACTGGCTTGGAAAAATCGCATGAACGCAAAAAAAGTGCATTTGGAAATAAGATTAGAACGTAACGTCAAAAACCAAAGTTAAATCTTTATAATAATAATAAGTTGCTGTTATGCAAAGCAAATCCGAAATCCCTTTGAACGTATGACATACAACTTTGGAGGGTTGTCAGCACCCCCATCATTGAAACTTATCAGCACAAATCTAAAAATTTAAGATTAATCTCAGGATCCCATAGTTTACAACTAACAAAGATATTCATAAAGACTTAAGCGTAGTCTAAAAAAAAGAATACAGAAGAAGAAGTACAAGAATAAATTTCATTTCGCAAAATCTTGATTGACTTAGTCATCATTCTAACTTGATCGCGATAGACTTACTACACTGAAACGAAGATATAGGCTGATCTATCTTTTAGGAAATCCATGTAAATATGTATATACATAGTTAACAAACCATTGTAAATATTTAAATACTTCCGAGTAGATAAAATTAAAATAAAAATTAAAATAAGTTCTACGTACACAAAAATAAGCATACAAATTGAAAAGTTTTACTGCCATGGGAGAGGAAAACCCCTGTAAAAATATAAAGATGACTCTTTTGCTTAATATTATAAAATAGGTTGCAAATAAAAACAAAGCTAAGGTGATCAAATATTTTGGAACGCCTATTATTCTGTTTTGGTACTCTGCAGTTCTTTTTTATGTGCGACAAAGGCGGAAGGATTAAATCGCGACTATGCCACTAGTGAGTTCCATGGGGATTTTAAATTAAGACAAAAAGTGACTCCATTCTAAATAGACTTTATTTCAATCAATGTTTCACATACAAATCTGTTATTGTGTACTACACGATTTTCTGAATCGATTTAAGCCTATTTGTCCGTCTGTCTTGTTTTTTGTGTTCAACAGACAGGCCGCAATTCCTGAGATATTTTGATCAAATTTGACGCATTAGCGTCATTTGGTCCAAGAACGACTGGTATTGAAAAAGGTTTGGATAGCGTCAGTTATTTAACCGCTTCCCGTAGACTATTTAGTGACGGGTCGTCGACCACTATATCGTCTTTACTTGCTTTATATTAAAATAATTTTGTTAAGAAAGCTTCTAGAAGTTAAACAAATTAAAAAAAATCAATCTTGCAGACCACTTAGAATAATTACGCCATACAGAGCTAACAATGATATTTAAAAGAGCTAACAGTTTATTTATTTATTTATTTAACCCTCGAAGCCGTTAACGCCTATTATAATGGATTACAATGCGTATCATAGGTTCTTTTTGGTTTGTTTATTTATTTATTTATTTAATGACCAAAAATGAGAAATTAAATTTGACATTTATATTAAACACATCATGAGAATGGATCTTAACCCTGCAAACACCTTGAACTTAGAATAAGGAGGGCAACTTAAGAGAGGTATTTCGCACTGTAAGGTGGTTGATTGTATGACTGCAACAAATAAAATATTTGTCAGGCTAAAACAATCTTCAGTTTACTTTAAGGCAGCGGCTTTGTGCATCCGTAAGAGTGCTTAAGCCATAGGAATCATTATGATTGTGAAACCATATCCATCGTATGAAGACTGCGGCAAAAGAAAAATTCCCTACTCTTAGTACGGAAAGCATTCACGGGCAAATTTTGCATCCAATGCGGTTACGGTTAAATTGATTAACTTTGCAGACCAAAATGCACTTCGGAGAAGGTTATATAAAGTCAGAGGTATTTTAGGTTTTCATTAGGAAGACAGCATGATTTTTCCGCACTTTTACGAAAAGCAGAGATCTCTGTATTCCAACAAAATAAGTCAAATTGTTATTTTAAAAATGTGCACGGCTTGAATACATAATAATATAAACCTTTCTATACCCATCACCGAAAGGTGAGGGATATATTCATTTTGTCAAAACGTTTGCAACGCTCAGAAGGAAGCATCAGAGGCTCCTCGAAGTACATATAATCTTGATCAATATTAAATTTTAAATCGATTTAAGCATGTCCACCTGTCCGTCTGTGTGCCTATCTGTCTGTATAATGCCTGTTGACTCTATCGACTTCAAAGTTGGCAGAGACACTGCACGCAGGTTAGTATGGAAAATGAGTCGAAGGACGCGCGTAAACTGAGAACACCTCTGTTTTTCAAAAGAATTAAAAAAGGGGTTTTGCGCATTACTCATAAACTATAGCAGATAAATCTACAAAAAGATAACATATATTACGGACGATGCTGTAGCACTTGCACAAAAGAAAAAAACATTTAGGCAAAGATTGGGTTCATGCCCCGCTTTTCACGAAAGCAAAGATTGGGTTCTCTGAACTAAGCAAAAATCTCGTCATTTTGGGTGGGAAGTGTTAGAAAATCAAGTCAATGTTAAATGAGTGTCGTTATCTAGAGTACTCCCTTTCTCCTTCAGCCTCTACAAGACCGACTCGTAGGGTAGCGTGTGATACTTCACCTCCGCCTTCGCCTAAACTTGATTCGTCGACTCATGGGAGTGCTCCATCTTAGCCAAGTTGGCCGTTAACAGTTCTAAATAAGTCGCCAGTCTCGTTCTAGCTATGCTGAAGTGACAAGGGTATCTCCTCCCAGTGATACCATTCAGGCTACTCTGTGTACATCTCCAAAAAATATTAATTGAAACAAATGCGCCTCCCCCTGGCTGTTCGCGGGTGTCTGCTGGTTACCATGATGGACAAGTCGCACAAGCTGCAAATGTGGTCACCCCGTCTGTATTCTCGCCAACTCAAAACTCTCTACCTGCAAATCCGATCGTTTCTAGTAAGGATGACACCTGCTTGTCGGCAGTACCTCCCAGGAAGGCAATATTCGTGGCAAGAGTACCGCCTGACATCTCTGTGGATAATATAAAGTCCCCTTTAACTGCAAAAGTCTCATCCATGAATTTGAATCGTGTAAGCATTTTCAAGTTGGCTCCATCGCAACGTAGAGCTATGTGGTCAATTGTAGTATTAATTCCGACCGAATATATGGAAATTTTGCTAAACAAACCATTGTGGACAGTTAGATCCTCAATTAAGGAATTCATTCTGCGGAATCGACGCCGTAATACTGATTCGGTTGCTCTTTCACCCTCAAAAAACCAAATGTTTCTTCAGGCCCAGTAACTTTCATTTCCCAAAATGTTAGGAACCTAAACTCCAAAATTCGCTCTGCTTTGCTAAATTCAATGAGCACGAAGTTTTCATGTTTGCCCTTCACTGAAACTTGATTAAAGCGCGATTTACATTCGCCAACACTTTTTCACAATTCTTTCCAGGTTTTGAGCAAGGATCGATTGGATCGTACTCCTCCCGACGTTGAGTTTATTGCCATTCGGGCGAAAATTGTCAATAAACAGTTATACGTAACTTGCTCCTATATTCCCCCAAATGCGGATATCTCCATTTATAAGAAACATGGTGCCCTCATTTGTGTCGTGACCGAAAAGTCTAAACCTACTGATGTAGTCATAGCGTTGGGGGACTTTAATTTGCCACAACTCTCTTGGTGGTAATTCTGGCTGTATGGTCCCCACTTCAACATCTGATAGCACTATTGTTGCAATGAATTATTTGTTCATAATTTACTGCAATACAACCGTCCTCCTAACTGTAATGGCTGACTGCTAGATCTTTGCCAACTTCCTGGTCCACAATGCAATTTAGTTAGTCTTCGTTCTATAATGAATTAAACCTACGGCTAAGCTATTTATGCATTCGTTCCGACCAAGCAACGTCTTCTTCGTCATGATCGCGCCATGGTTTAAGAAGACAATTAAATATTAAAAAATAGGAAAAACAAACTTTTCAGAAAATTTATGAAAAGTTTGTCTGCTTACAACTATTTTGCCTATCCTGCACCAAGACATAGATTTAATTATCTCAACCACCAATATTGTGGCGGATACTTCCAGTTGATAAATCCCTCACTGCTTGCTAATCCTAGATATTTTTTTAAATTTGTCAACTC